>PVJH01006035.1:0-96142 GCA_004026705.1 Nesogale talazaci
CTGTACTGGTTATTCTCCTTAGGCCTCCACTCCTGTGGCTCACAGCTGGAAGACCCAACAGACTACAGTGAAGAGCAAAATTGCACTAAGGTGGTCAGGATAAAAACATAATAGTATACGGACAAAAATACAAATAATGCATAAGATGGAAAAGCCCCTAATAACATTTAAAAAGTCAGGGAAGACGTTTCTGTCATGGATTCAGTAAGAGATACTTGCAACCAGAAAAAATTCAGGTCATGTCTACAGGGTTGTCAACTGGGTATCAAAGTCTATCCAGCAAAATCAAGATTGCAATGGTCTCTGCCTGATGTCAAGGCTGTTCAAGACTCTTGTCTCTTTCTAGAGGGGCTCTCCCAGTGGCTTTGTCTGTCTAAATATTTGCACATTGGTTTTGGGCTCCCACCATCTCCCTTAACCCTCCACAAATTGGATGTTCATAATTTTGACTCTGATGTTTTTCTCTTCACCATATTCAAGTTTTGTAATTGTTGTCTTTAAATCACACACCTGGTGTGCTTCTTGTATAGACTTAGTTGACGTCTTGCTTAGAATGGCCACTGGTTTGAATATAAACTTTTGAGATCACTGACACTATTCCAATTGATAGCCATCAACCAACTGCTTTCTTCACCATATGTAGCAGTCATGTGCTTATGTTAATTTTATGTTTGAAATATAGGGGTGGAGTCTATCCTGTTAATCTGGAGATAGCCATTGAGTAGCCAATGAGGCCTCTGTGTGGCCATGGCTTTCTCCTGAGACTTCTGGGAAGTCTCGCAATATTTTCCTTGTGAAGATGAGAAGCTATCTTCCCCAGTTGTTGGGAGTTAGTCTCAGAGACAATGGATCATGGACAAGATGGACAAGATGGCAGTGTCTGAGAAGCTGGAGGAGCCGGCGGAGAGACCACACAGCTTTGCCCTGATGGAGCCAGACCTCTGAAGCTGGGGTGGCCACATGGAGACCTCTGCCAGTGATGAGTTGCTTCTGCCACCACTGGATACTGTTGATGGACCCTGAGCCCTGGAATCGAGGAGCCATGGGGAGACTCCTGCCAGCACTGGGATTCTGCACCCACTGACCTGTGACTTCATGAGTTGGAAGCAGAATTTATAGACTGATATCGGGCATATGGGTTAATGTTGGACTTATGACTTTGAACTGGACTGGGCTGGGATGCTTTCTCAATGTCCCATTCCTCTTGTATATAAACCTTTTCCTTATATCTATATGCATGTCTATGAAATTTGTTCCTCTAGTCTACCTGGACTAACACACCATACTTTGCCATAGCACCCTTATTTGCAGGGACCATTTCATGACGGTGAGTATTGAGCAGGACCATGATGTAAACTGCTGATTCTTAAGTTGGAGGTAGGATTTAATGTGAACTCCAAACCCCTTCCTGGAGCTATGCCTGGTTTTTTTTTTTTATAATTTGCAGTAACTTGGGAGCCAATACTTATGCCATATCATTCCACAGTTCACTCATGACAAACATAATTGTGTAATTTCTTCCATAATCATGCATGTTTTTCAAAACATACTTTTCCTTCCTAGACTTCTTGACATCATTTCCCTTTTATCACCTCCAACCCCCCATGTCCCCCTTCCTCCAAACTTGTTACATTTTCTTTCCTTGGAGGCTCAGCATACCTGGGTTTTATTTACCAAAAAACTCCCCCCAAAACAAAACAATGAAACAACACAACTACAAGAGGGTGAACCTCATGATGACACACCTCTGAGATGCACCCTGATATCAATGAGCATAAGCAGAATATAACAGAATGCTCATCGCAGGAATGCTAAGATAATACATATCTTAATATAGCACTGGACGTGGATGTGATCAAAACTTTGATTCTTTCCTAATTAACAGTCCATCCCTTGCGGTATAGCTGTCTTTTACCTCACACACCATTTGTTTACCAACTTAAGTCCTCAGGCTAAAAAGTGTGTCTGGGGTAGGGTCCAGTTCACCCAGTAGAGTTCTCATTTGGGTAAAGTGACCAGATGTCCCGCAGCATTTTAAAATTAAAATAAATATATTACAATACTATTTTTGCATTCTATGAAAATTTTTGTTTCTCCATATAGACCAAATTTTTAATCAAGACACCCCCCTGCCCTGTCAATGGTGTCCTGCTTAAAATCTGGTCACTTTACATTTGGGGTCTCAGCAATGGAGCCTCTGTGGCGTGACATGCACCCTGGAAACTCAAGATTCAGTGTCCCAGTGTTCTGTGGCACCCGATCTGGGTTCCCAGGATACACCCAGACACAGTGGGTCAATTCTGTCCTCCCTGCTACATGTCATTAAAGACCCTCCCTACCTAGTGATCCCAAGAGCATACCAAATCTCTCCTCCCCACACCTGGCAGTTAGTTCTCCCTCCCTTTCTCCTAACAGACCTGCACCTATGATCCCACATACTTGACCATTCCCTCTCTCCTCTCTCCCAGCTGCTCCTCTGATCAGTAAGCCTCATCCCTCTGAAAGGGCCGCTGCTCCCTCTAGGGGATCTCACCCCAGATCCACATGGCTACTACTCAGCAGACAGAATTTCCTTGACCCTCCCCTGTCCATTTTATCCAGCTGTCATGAAGTACTCTCAGGCCAAGTGACCTCAAGGGGTACCCAAAATAAAAATGGGAAAAAGCTCTGCTGGGCGGAGCCTTGTAGTACACATTTTTCCTAGTAGATGAGCATCAAGCAACTTTTTCTGAGTTAATGCACCCAGTGGTATTGCCTGGGAAGGTTTTCTCTGATCACGGTGAATTTTTTTCATAGAAGCAGTTTCACATGGCCAATTTAAGAGAACAGTGTGTGACTGTGAAATTTGGTTTCCTGCTTGGGAAAAGTGCCACAGAAACTATTGTTTATTTTTGTTTTTGTTTTTTAGGCATCACTGCCCTCAGGTGGTGGGAGTAAAGGCTGGGCCTCCATCCCAGTGGGCCACAGTCCCGTACACAACCACTAGGCCACTGGGGCTCAGCCCACAGAAACTATTGTATGTTGAACACAGCTTATAAGGACAGCACCATGGGAAAAACTCAAGTGTATGATTGGTTTTCTCCATTCAAAAAAGGTGCAATGTAGATTGATGACAAACCTCATTCTGGATGGCTGCTAACTTCCCAAATGGGCAAAAAAGGCCACAAAATTCATGCACTTGTGTTGGAAGACTAATAATGTACCATTGAAGAGGTGAAGAAGTTTTCTGGAATAACTTGGAGTTTGGTTAAGTAAATTTTAATGGAAGATTTGGGAAGGAGAAGTGTCAGTTCTTTGAAAGAACATCTCTGAAGTGACCCAGGCATTATGTTCCCCACATTAGGGTCCTAATTTTGTCCCAGTTTTCTCATTGATGATCCTGATAGCTTTGGGTTTAACATCTGGGACTTTAATCCACCTTCAGTTTGCTTTTATGTGCATGGAGTGAGATATGTGTCTTGTTTCATTCTTCTGTATGTGGATATCCAGCTTTTCCAATAGCATTTATTGCCGAGGGCATCGGCTTTCCATTTAATGGTTTTTGAACATTTGCCAATAATCAATGGTCTTTCCCCTCCCCCCCCCAGGGTTTTCTGTCCTGATCCATTGTTTCATGTATCTGTCATTATACCAGTACCAGGCTGTTTTGACAGTTGTGGCTGTAGAGTTTGTTTTGAGGTCAGGTAGTTCAAGGTCACCTACTTTATTCTTCTTGAGGTGTTCTTTGCCTATCATGGGTTTCTACTCTTTTTTACATGAAGTTAAATAAAAGCAGTTTTTCCATGTCCTTGAATAATGATGCTGGAATTTGGATCAGAATCACATTGAATTTTTAGATTTCTTTCAATAGTATTGACATTTTCACTATATTGAGTCTTCCAATTCATGAACATCGAATATGCTTCCATTTGTGTAGATCCCTTTTGACTTTGTGCAGTAATAATCTGTAGTTTTCTTTGTACAGATCATTTGGGCTTTTTTGGTTAGGTTTATTCCTAGGTACTTTAACTTTTTCAAGGCTATTGTGAATGGCATTGATTCCTTGATATCTTTTTCTGTATTCTCATTACTGGTATATAGGAATCCAATTGATTCCTCCTACTCCAACACACTCCTCTATTATTTCCATCAATCCTACTGTGGACTCCTTAGGATCCCCAATATACAAAATCATAGCATCTATAAATAGTGAAAGGTTCACTTCTATACCCAGTCATACAGGCTTGATATCTTGTCGTTGTCTTATGACATTGGCTAGAACTTCCAGCACAATGCTGAGTAGAAGTTGGGATAAGAGGAATCCTTGCCAGGTGCTCTTGATTAGTGGAAATGTTTTCAGTTTTACTCCACAGAGTACAATATTAGCTGTTGGTTTTCATTAGATTGGCCAGGGTTTTGTTGAGAATTTTTGCATCTATGTTCACGACAGATAACCCAAGGTAGTGTCTGTAGTGTGGTCTATAGTGGTCTTTTGGGAGTTTGTTATTCCTTTCTATATTCTGGAAGAATTTGTTTAGAATTGGTGTGTCAGCTCTTTGAATGCTTGGTATATTCTTCTGTATAGCTTTCTGGACTGGGTTTTTTTTAATTTAGGAGTTTCTCGATGACTTTTTCTATTTCTTCATTTGCTATGGGTCTGTTCACATTCTTAATGTCCAAATGCATCAACTTGGGAGGAGGGTGATTTTACAGGTATCTCTCTATGTCCTCTACATTATTGAATTTGTTGTAATACAGTCTTTTGTAGTACTATCTAATTAATCTTTTTATTTCATTGGGGTGTGCTGTGACTTGCCCTGTTTCAACCCAAATTCTGGTCCAACTTTTCCTTTTGTTAGGTTTGTTAGGTTTGTTAGCAGTTTGTCAATTTTGTTGATCCTTTCAAAGAACCAACTTATTGCTCTGTTGATTATTTCAACTGTTCTGCTTCACAGTTAATTGAGTTACACTCTAATTTTTATGACTTCTTTTACTGTTGGAAGGACAATGCTATTGTCTCTGTTAGAGGTGATAGAGGTGCTCAGTAAAGTCATTACCAGAAATCTCTTTTAATCATGTGTGATTTACTGCAACAAAATGACCTCTGATAACTGCCTTTGCTGTGTTCCAAAACTTTTTAGTGTGTTGCATTGTTCCCATTGGTTTCCAGGAACTTCTTAATTTCCTCTCTAATTTGGTTTTTGGTAAGTGTGTTATTAAGTATCCAGGCGTGTGTCTTTTTTTGGTTGTTGTTCTTTGTATTGTTAATTTCCAACTTTATGGTGCTGTGGTCAGAGAAGGTGGTCTGAATGACCTCTATATGTTTGAATTTTCTCAAGCTTGCCTTGTGCCTTAGCATGTGGTATATTTTCTTGCATGAGCCTTGTGTATTGAAGAATGTGTATTTCTTTGATGTTGGCTGGAGAGTCTGGATATGTCTATTAAGTTGAGTTGTTTGATTGTGTTGTTCAGATGGTCTGTTTCTTTATTGAGTTTCTTACCTGTTGATCTATCTTTCTTTGAGATTGGTATATTGAAATCACCTAGTATAATTGTTGACCGAGTGAAATTTATCTTTTCAACTCTGAGAATTTGGTTGAGGAATTTTGAGATTTTTTTCAATGGGTGCATGTATATTTTTTATGGCTATGGGTTCTTGGTCTACTGAGCCCTTGAGCATTATGTAATGCCTATTGTCTGTGAGTTTGAGATGTGTCTTTTGAGGGCAGAAAATTGATGGATTTTGTTGTCTAATCCAGTCCTCTACCCTTGTCTTTCAATATATGCATTTAAACCACTAAAATTTGGTGTAATTAAATCTAAATGTAGATTAATTGCTGTTATCCTGTACTATTGTTTGATATTTTTCTTCTCTTTATAGGATGATGAAGATGATGATGATGGTGATGATGATGATGATGATGATGATAATGATGATGATGATGATGTGTGTGTGTGTGTGTGTGAGAGAGAGAGAGAGGGAGAGAGAGAGAGAGAGAGAGAGAGAGAGAGAGAGAGAGAGAGAGAGAGGAGTTTATTCTTGTCTTTGTATTTCCACTGGATTTATAATGTTTTGGGTACTGTTTTCAGTGGATTGGATTCTGGGTGGTTTTAAACCTTGTGGTGATCATATGTTTGTATATTGCAGTTGTTGATTTTCTGCCCATAAAGAAGTGGAAAGTATTTTTTGTAATGCTGGTTTTGTTTTAATAAATTCTCTGAAGGTTTGCTTATCAGAGAAAATGTTACTATCTCCTTCACACTTGATGGACAGCTTTGCTGGATAGTGGATTCTTGGATTGCAGTTGTTGTCTTTCAACTTTCAGAATATATTGCTACATTTTCTCATTTGCTGCATGGTCTCTGCGAAGAGGTCTGAGCTTATCCTTATTTGTTTACTTTTATATGTGACTGCTTTTTTTCTTTCCGGCTGCTCTCATGATTCCCTTTTTTCCTTTTAAATCAAATACATATGTCTTGATGTGTGTTTTTTTTTTTTGGGGGGGGAACTGTTAATCTGATTGGTGTTCTCTCTGCCTCTTGAATGGTTATCCTCTCCTTGGGGCATTTTCTTCCAAGAATCCCTTTATTATTTCACCTGAAGTCTTATTTCTTTCTAATGTGCCAGGACCCCAATAATTCAATATTATTTTGCTTCCTGGAATTCCACATCTTCCTCAGGCTTTCTTCGGATTTGTTTGCCATTTTTCCTGTGACTGTTTCTCTTGTTTGCTGAAATCTGCCTGCTATCTTTGTGACCAGTAGTATGGTTCTCCATTTCTGTCATTGTATTGTTGACACCATTCACTGTTTTATCTAATTTTTTCACTTTTTTTCCTATTTCTGCCACATTATTCCTTAATTCTTGGACATTCCTTTGATGTGAAGATTCTAGAATCTCTATTTTTTCATTTGTTTTCAGGATTAATCCCCTAATTTCCTGTACATAACTAGGCAATATTCTTAATTATTATTCTTTTATTATTTCAATTATTCTTTCACTGGCAGTTGAAGGGCTTCATCTTCTGTGTCAACTGTGGGTTTACACACAATAATTTTCTTGTTTCTCTGGATTTTTTTTACAGCAGCTGCAGGCATTGACTATTGTTTGCATGACACCTTGAGTCAGCTGATGATGGAGAGTAAACTTCTGGGATGTGTAAGGGGGAGTGGCTGGCTCTTTAGGTTAGGAGAGAGTCAGATAGGCTTTAGAAAATATATTGTGTGTGGATGATGAGGGAGTTTTAGTTGGGTGAGTAGGAGGAGTAGGGTGTAGGTGCTTTGGAGTAGATTTTAAGTGGTGGTCTTCCTCATAGGAAGCCTTCCCTTAGTTATAGTAAGTTTTTAGTGAGTTGGAGAAGAGGGGTATGGGAAATGTGATTTCACTTAGTAAGTTAAAGTTGGTAAGTTAACGTATTGCTGAGGTGGAAGAAACAGGTTCTAGAAGTTATTATGGGTGGGTTATGGGAGGGGTATAAGGAATCCACCAGAGACTCTTATCAATCCCGTGTCTTATGTGGGGAGTGTGCACTCTTTCTATTATTGTGCTCATAACAGTGGATTCCTCTACAGCTCAGAACTACCCATTCCTTGTGCACTAGGGTTTAAATGGGCTATTAAAGTGGATGCCCAGGGAAGAGGGATTTCTGATCAGAGGGCAATCTAGCCTGTCAAGAAAGTAATTGAGAAACCTGGAAATGCCAGGTTCCATTTGTTCTGGCAGCTGATTAGTTTTGTATTTCATTCCTGAAAATAAAATAGGACTATTTCTACCTACTTCTTAGAACTCACCCAGTTGTGGATTCAAATAGCTCCTCTGTTTCCTTGGTGCTGAAACACTTTCCAACTGGCTGGAGGTATTTGTAGGTTGTTAATGTCCCCTTACCCCCATTATTTGGTGTTCTTATCTACATTAGTATTTGTCCAAAATTCTTAGGGGGGCAGATCCTTTGTCCTTTATTGGCCATTTATCCTCTTTGTGATGCTTTTGGCTGTCTCCCTGGTTTAATTAGGATTTAAAGGTTCCAGATATCACTTTTTAATGTTTAATCTCTCTCTTCCCCAAACCCCAGGCTGCACACTGTAATCAATTTTCCACCATGGGGCCTTAGCTCTCAGGCAAGATGGTTCACCAGATATCAATTTGTTTGCCATGAAGCACTGTCCCTTCTTTCTGGTTATTATTTCTTTCCCTTCTCCTTTTCTGCAATCACATTTTTAGTCTTAAGATCCACAAGCATCCAGCGCATTTTGGGATGGATACTGCCTTCTGGTTTTGCCTATGATTTTTTTTTTTTACTTCTCTATGGGGGCTACTAACATATTAGCTGGTGTTCAAGGGAAGCACAGGCAGACTTTCCTCCATTTCATGAGGAGGAGGGCCTGGCACTGCCCAAATGGACCTCTTGGAGATCTCTCTCGATGGTTTCAGAACCGCAGTGACCCTATGGTGGCTGGGGAGCAGGGTTCACTTAGATGACCCTTCTTCTGATTCTACTGTCATTAGTCTTCTGTTTGTAGGAGTACACAGCAATGCAACATGTGATGATCACGAGCCGGAGGAGGCTTGTCATACTCTAGTAACATCCACAGTGAGTCCACTTTGTTGCTATCTGGTACTTCTTCCCTATAGTATGTTGACTATGGGTGTAGACTTCAATAAGAATGTTTGCTTCCGGGGCTGAGCCCCGGTGGTGTAAGTGGTTGAGTGCGGAACTGCAGCCCGCAGGCTTGGCGGTTCAAATCCAGCGGCGGCTGGGTAGTGCCCACGACCACCAGAGGCAGTGACGCCCACAAAGAAAACCAAAAAACAACAACAGCAACAAGAAGAATGTTTGCTTCCTAGAGCACAGCAGCTTTCAGTGCCGACTTGGAAGGGGAGTCGACAGACCCAAACTGATCCCCATGGAGGCCTGTCCTGTTGGTTTCAGAGGTATAGCATGCACAGGAGATCAGATAAAGCTCTGATTAAAGGAGCTGATTCAAGCATGGGCATTTTCTATAACAGTTTGCAGCAACTTGAAAGACAAAAATTACCTGAAGGAAAGGGGTGTCACACTGGTTGAATCCCCATGTTGCTGTCAGAGCCCTTTGCCCAACACCTCCTGGTATATTATTGACCATGAATGTAGCCTACACTCAAGAGTCTGTAGCACAAACCAGAAGTGGGTACAGACTAAACGCAGGGCAGTTTGTTCTACTAGTTTCAGCAGACAGAACAATAGGGTTTGCAAGGAGGCAGGTAGAGTGAAGGGTGGAAGCTACTTCTAGATTGGAATGACTGCAAAGTAGCATTGTAATTTTTCCTGTGATAGACTTAGTGCTTTCTCAGTAAACTTATTTTCCTTGAGGGTAGTTTTGTTGGAACTCTCAAACGATTGTGAGCACTTGGCCCAAACCTGGATCCTTGGATTCATTTTCCTGTGAGTTTGAATCTTGAGTGGAGTAATGCTAAAATGAAAAACTTCAGTTAGGACCCTGTTGCTGGAATGGATGAGTTCTGACAAGATGAAAATTCATTCTAGTTCTGAACTTTTCTGGTCCATCCGCCATACTGTTTACTCGCTATTGTAATTGGACCTGATTTTCTAGCTTCAAGAGTCCCTTGGTGGCACAGAGTAAATTTCTGGTCTACTAACCTAAAAGTTGCTCCATTGAACTCACCTAGAGGCTTCTTGCAGGAAAGGCTTGTCAATACGGGTCCTAAAGGCCACAGCCTTGAAAACACTACAGAGGGTAGTTGGAATCAGCTGTATGGTGATGGGTTTGGTTTGTGGCTTTCTCTAGAGAAAGAGGTTACTGGAAGGAAGCTGGATTGCTTAGAGTCAGTTTTCATTGTTTGCTACCAAAGAACCTTAAGTAGATAAAGCTCCTAAGGAAGCTATAATTGGGAGTCTTATTATTTAACAATAAATGCTGGAACTCTGCAGGCTGAGCCTCAGATCCCATGCTAGTCTGAGAGGAGTTAGGAGGCAGATTTCCTAAGGTAGCACAGTAGAGCAGGCAGATAACTTCTTGGAGCGTTTAGTTTATTTCCATACAAATGAGATTTTAAGTCCTTATCTGGGTAACGGAAACAAAAAAGAATGTCATACAGCACACTTAGAGTAGCCTGGTTAATTTCTTCTTCTTTTGGAACAACTACATTATCAAGATTATACTTCACTGCCTGTTAGACTCGCTTCTGCTGGGAAGCAGATGAATTGATTTTGAACTTCTCCTGTGATATGCTTAGTGCTTTGTCAGTGAAATTACTGTAATATCTTATGCCATCTGTCATATTCCCTTCTCTCAGCAGGAACCATCTCCGACCACAAAGTTCTCCATTTGAATTTCAATCTCAGAGTGGTTAGTATTCAAGCCGACAGCCTGCTGTGATCTGCTTAGGGTTGGAGAGGGGGCCAGGCGGGGGGTGGGGGTTGGGGAGGGGAAGGGAGTGGTGATTTTCGCCTATGGAGAGGACACCAATCCTGGATAGGCTGGGCAGGGGCATTGAGTAGCCAAGGCAGTTTTGTAAATATCTTGTGCCCATTCTAGGCCAGGAGCGTGAGGGAGTTGATCTGAGAGAGCGAGGTAGCTGAGTTGGTCTGTGATTAGAGTGAAGTAGGTGAGCAAAATTTAAGGGGGATGGTGACCAATTATCTCATCGTTAAAGACAAGGGATATTTTCATGTGATATTAAAAAATGAAAACCAATACAAAAAAGACTCCAAAGAACAAGATAACACTATTATCACCTACTAAATTTTTAAAATCTGGACCAGTAATAAATAGTGTCTGACTGAGTCATATGTATTAGAGCCTGAGGAAAAGGAAAAATCAGAAATTCTGCTTCTCTTGCTCTCAGTCCTCCAGAACAGTGTTGGCCGCAGCCCCCTCACAGCTCTTGCCTGAACCCTGGGCTGCTCACTCCATGCTGGCATCTGCTGCACCAGCCCCCACCCCCAGGCCCCCTCCCCCGCCGACACGTGGGCTTCACAGGGGTCTCCTAGAGCCCAGCAAGGCTGAGAATATCTTATTTTGTCCTCGTATTTAAATGCTGGTTTAGCTAGACAGAGAATTCTGAGTTAAATGTTTTCTTTTATCACTTAGATACTAACACTGGGATTCCACCATCATGTTGCTGTTGAAATGCCTGGGCATCTTCGCGCATCTACTTTTTTTTTGGGGAGGGGCATCACTGCCCTCAGGTGGTGGGAGTAGGAGGCCCAGCCTTTGCTCCGTGGAGCTGGAATCGAACCTCCACCCCAGTGGGCCGCAGTCCCGCGCACAACCACTATGCCACCGGGGCTCAGCCCGCATCTATCTTTTTATTCTGCAATTTTTAAATTGTTTTTTCAGATTCCTAAAGATCAATATAATCATTCTATGTGTGAATGTTTTCATCTTTCCTGTTTGGTACTTTATGATTTCTCTCACTCCAAGATATTAACCTTCAATCTGAAATCTTGAATGTTTCTCCTACTGGGATTTCTCAATCATTACTTTTTGACAGTACTTTGTCTTCTCTTTACTTTGGGTCTGTCCATGCTGAGATTCTATAATATGTATGTCAATATTGCTAATGCTGTGATTTTATTTACATATTCCATTTCTATCTTTTTGTGACAGCTTCTGGGAGCGTTTCCTTGTGTCAGTGGTTTACAAAGTTGGCTACGCATTAGAATCACCTGGAGAAAATTTAAAATTCCATATGGCAAGGCAATCAAGTTAAATCCCATGGTGGTGGGGGCACCCAGGCATAAGTACTTTTTAAAGCTCCTAGTTATTTTAATGTGCAGCCAAGGTTGAGAATCATTGCCTGATGTCCTGTGAAAATGCACATTTTAAGTCAGTGAAAATGTGAAATGTAGTGAAAATGTGAAATGTGAAAATGCACATTCTAAGTCAGCTAGGATGGGGTGAAGCCTCCGAGTCTGTATTTTTAACAAAGTTTCCAGGTAATGCTGATGCATTTGCAGCTGGTCAGCGATCATAGTTTGGATAGAAACCCTCCTCTGTGGTCTCCCGGAGGAAACCAGCAGCTTTGGATCATTTTGAGTCTCATCAGATCTTCAGAGGGTCTTTCTTTACGTGACTTCAGCTTGACTTGCTGCTTTTTATCAGGCAATGTATGTAGGAACATCCATTCATTCACAGTCACAACCCCCAGCTCAAGGAACAAGTGTGGCACTTCCTCTGTCTTCACAGAATAGAGGTCAACTGGTCAGGGAGACAGCTAACCAGTGGTGAGGGAATGTAATAAATATGATATATAGAGGAGGAGTGTCTGTTCCAGGTTTGTGTCTGTGAATGGTTGGGTGTGGCACTATTACAGAAGACTTAGCTGGAGCAGGTAACAGTAGAGCAGACACCTGAGGGTGATTTACAACAGAGGACTCTTCCAGGCAGAGCAAATAGCACCAAGAAGTGAGGAAAAAAAGCACAAGATTCACTACCATGCAGCTGATTCCAACTCAGAGTCACCATGGAGCACAGAGAAGAACTGCTCCATTTGGGTTCCCAAGAATAAAGTGACCAGATGTCCCATTTTTTAACAATTTAAAAACATCCCGTGGGTTTCAAAATTAAAATAAATGTATTACAATACTATTTTTGCCTTCTATGAACATATTTGTTGCTCCATATAGACCAAATTTCTAATCAAGAACCCCCCCCCCCCCATCCCCACCCCCGGGTCAATGGTGTCCCGCTTAAAATCTGGTCACTACCCAAGAAGCAACTAGTGTCTTTGAATTACTCTGTAGTTATCAATCCAATGTGTAATCCAATAACAACCAGAGTTCCTTAGGAAAGTATAATATGTTTTGAAAACTAGAAGGGGTTGGAAGGAATGAGAATTAAGGGGAGAAGAGTGAGGCAGGGTCACAGTAACACAGGGGGTGGATCCTACATGGAAATTTAATATTTTGTTCATCACAGACTTTTAACATTTTATTTTTACTTAAACAATATTGCATTAAATTATCACTAATCTTGCTTATTGAGATTTTACTGCCTGCTTAAATGCTGCACCTGAAGTTAGTGTCACTCTTGTCTTACCATAGTCCTCATAGTTGGGCATGGCTGTAAGAGAGTTCAGGGACGAAGAAGTGAGTGGTGAGAGGGGAGGCTGGCATGATAGACAGAGGTGAGACCATGAGAGCCTACATGGCTTGAAGAAAAATTTGGACTTTATGTCTGAACTCTGCTGAAAACCTCCCGGGGGCTCGCAGCTGCTCTTGAACAGGCCGATTTGGCTCTGTGAGGATTTCTCTGGATGTAAAGGGTTGAAGGTAGCAGCCTTGAGAAAAATGTCTCCTGCTGATTTTCAATCTTCATCTGACTCTCTTCAAAAGGGGTTCTTAACACCTGCCCCCATATCCACTATCTGGGTGTTCCCCCATTGGAACACGCATGTGGGCCTTATTTCTCATTATCCATTCTACTTCAACGTGCATAAAGTGGATGCTGGATTAGCTACTTGATTAGCCGATGGTTGGGAAGCCCATCTTTTCCACACTGCTTTTCACATTGCAGAGGGGCTATTAAAAGAATATCAATGAGGATATTAATGTAGCAGTCAGGATCTTCTGGTGGAACCAAAGCTTTGAGAATCAATAAAACATTAAAAAAGGTTAAATGCTTTTATTGTATATGTCAGAACATATTCTTTAGTTAATGATACAGGTTTGAGGGAAAATGGAATATGAAAAGGCAAGGTAATATCACTCTGTAATGGGAAAACACTGTATAAAAAGGATTAGGTTATCAGCCTGATACTTGAATTCATTGGGTACACTCATTATGAGTAAAGTGGGAATAGCAGAATGAGCCCTTGGCAGACTAAATTGCAAGATGGTTAGCAGATAAGATTGTCTGGAGGTACTTTCATGGGCTGTGTGATCATGGGAAAAGCACATTCATTAATTTCTCTGGGCCTCAGTTTCCTTAACTTATAGCTGGTGCTGGGCTGTTAAGAAGATGTGACAAAATAAAGGGCATAAGGTGGGAAATGAACATGAGGGTTTTTGTTTATAAGCACACTATGTAATAGTCCCAGGGAGAAATATGTGAACATACATAGGAAGCAGAGACAGACACTGTGGAGTGATCCAGCTGCACCATTGAGTGTCCACCTGTGATCTGCCTCTCTCCCAATGGAGACTGCTGCTTCTGTTCATTTTCTCCCCAATTCTTGGAGATTACATGGATTTCTGTCCCTGGGAGTTTGCTCATTCTATTCTGTCTCCTGGAAATCTCCCCCCTCTCTTCTTTATTTCTGAGTCTTGGTTTGCAAATCAAGCTTCTTCAGTGACCTTGTTTTTCATTACTCCATCCATCTTTTGTCGTTGTTAGTTGCTCTCCGGTCAACTCTGACCTTCTGTATAGCAGATCTTTTCATGATCATTGGTAAACTTGAATCCATTATTGTGGCTACTGTGTTATCCATCTCATTGAGAGCTTCCCTCATTTTTACTGACTGCCTGCTTTATCAACCCTGATGTCCTTTCTGTGCTTGGCCTTTCCTAATGACATGAAAGCTCAGTGGGGCCTTCAGGCTTTCTTTCTTCTAAGATCCGTTACTTCCCCCTCAGTCCCGTGCATTCAATGTTATTCAACACCCCAGGTGGAATGAATCAATTGTTCTTATGACTTCCTTTTTAATTGTCTAACTTCCCATGCATGCTTGAAAAGATCATGGCTTGCTTGGATCAGGCCTTCCTCAGTCATCATAGAACTCTGTACTTGTTAACACCTGAAAGAAGTCTTTTGTAGCATATCTTCACAATGTAAGGTGGTGCTTTCTTTCTTGATGACTGTTTCCATGAACATTGATTATTGGTCCACATAGAAGGAAATCCGTAACAGCTTCAATTTCTTTGCCATTTAGCATTATGTTATTTATTGGTCCAGTTGTGAGGATAGCTATTTTCTTTACCTTTAGGTATAACCTATATTTTGTAGTCTTGAAGATAGTAACTGGCAACATATCAATAAATTACCTTAAAAATAAACAATAGCCCCCTCTCCCAAACTAATAAAGGCCCTTTGCAGATTGTGTGCAGTTCATCATGTCCTATTTCTATTTGGTTCTAAAGATGGTTATTTAGAAGATGTTCTATGTTGGGTCCCATTGAAGTTGATCTGATATCAAATTATTATAGGTCAGGCAAGATTTCCTGTTGAAGGAGGCAGCTTGAAGAATGGAGTACTCAAAAAATAAGGGTACTGAAGTAGCTATGATAAAACAAACAGGGGAGGGACACAGAAGAAACCACTTGAGTGTCAAAGAGCATAGCAAAGAAAATGGGGGAGACTTCAGTAGGTCAGATCAAGCTGGTATTCCCTTCCATCCCTTCTTGCCATGAATGTGAATGTGTTGCACAACTGTTGCACCATGGCAGCCATATTGTGACCAGGAGTTGTTGACAGTAGTGCCCAGAGTTTTTCATAATCTCATTGCAGCCCAAGACTCAGGAGGCCCTATCATCTCCTCCCATTTCTCACATGAAGAAATTGAGGCTCAGACAGTTGAAGAAAATATAGACATGGAATTCTAACCCATCCACAGCCTACTGACCCCAGCATTAGCACCATCAGCCATGAACTCTTCTCCTAAAAATTGAGAATAATGAGATTTAGAGGGTTTCAGCCTCATAGGGCACAGCCACCATGCTTTCTAGCCACACTGTGTGTTGCTTGATTTCCTCCTTCGTTTCTATTAGAACAAGAAGCCCTGGTGGTGTAATAGGTTACCCATTGCATTGCTAACTATAAAATCAGCAGTTTGAAACCATCAGTTGTTCTGAGAGAGAAAGATGAGGTTTTCCATTCATATAAAGATTTCCAGTCTCAGCAATTGCCCCACAGGGGCATTCTACCCTTCCCTACAGAGTCACTATGAGTCACAATAGACAGGGAGCTTTGAGTCCAATTAGAACAGGTGGGCCAAATGTAGAAAGCTTGAGGGAGGAACATGGAGAGCCTCCTTGTGAAGTTGATATTTAATTACTTGTCTGTTTAACTCCAATGAGCCAGGGTACAAATGCAGCCCAAGGTGTGTTGTTTTAATAATAAATCAGAGATGAGTGCTTGCAATTCCTTAATCATGTATATTTTTCTTGTGAAAAGTTTAAGGACCCCAGCAGGTGCTTGCTTTCCGGGTCTCATTATTGTTGACGAAGCCAGGATTTATTCCTTCAGAGCAGCATGTGGCAAAATGTGTGCAAGGGTTGGAGGCTGCTCATGTTTCCCCTTGCTATTAAGATGTCACCTCGGGGTAAATCACATGTGCTAACACACCAGACAAATCTCACCGGTTGGTTTCCTTACATAGTCTGGAAATAATTTAACAGCTTGTAGCAACTTCATGACTAAATGTAGGGAGTTATTTAACCTCTCTATCAAAACAGAAAGAAAGAAAAAAGTGACATTTTCTCACCACTCTTCTTCTATCTCATTTAATACAATTGTGAATCCTACAAATTATTAAAAGAAGAACAAGTTGCGCCCTCTCAGGACTGCTCGGATATGTGTTCCCACATTATTGTGTTATGCAAACTTTATTGTGTATCTGTGATGGAGAAGCTTTGGTGGTGTAGTAGTTGTGTATTGGGCTGTGATTTGCATGGTCTGGAGTTCAAGACCACTAACCACTCCTCAGGAGAAAGATTGGGCTTTTTACCCCTTTAAATAGTTAGTTCTGGAAACCCACAGGGAGTCTGTATGAGTCAGCATTGATGACAGTGAATTTGCGTCTTCTGAGTTTGGTAGGGAGTGCCTAGTTACTAGGCCCAGTTGTGAGGAGTTTGATTTTCTTTAAACTGTGTTGTTACCCATAATGATAACTCCTCATTATCAGCAAGCAAGTTTGTGTCATCTGTATATTCCAGGTTATTAATAAATTTTCATGCTATTCTGATGCTACATTATTCTTTATGTAATCCACCTCTCTAATTATTTGCTCAGCATACAAATTGAATAAGTATAGTGAGAGGGATATAACCTGGAGTGCATCTTTCATGATTTTAAGTCATACACTATTTCCTTGTTCTGTTTGCAAAATTGCCTCTTGATTTATGTATGGTTTCCTCAAGAAGATAATGAAGGATTTTGAAATTTCCATTGTTCTGAAGGATATCCATAATTTATTATGATCCATATAGTCAAATGCCTTTGCATAGTAAATAAAACACTAGTAGACATTTTCCTGGTATTTGATACATTCAGGCAAGATCGATATGACATCAGCAATTATATTCATTGTTTTATATTCTCTTCTGAATCTGGATTGAACTTCTGGCAGCTTTTGGTTAATGTACTTGCAGCAACCATTTCTGGATTATCTTCAGCAAAATTTTACTTACAAGTGATATTAACATGTTCTATAATTTTTACATTCTCTAAATTCCTCTCAACTGAACTAATGGGTAACATCGTGATAAAGGAGAAAATATTGAATATGTCAAGGATTTCATGTTGCTTGAATCCACAATCAATGTTCATGAAAGCAGCAGTCAGGAGCACAAATGACACATTGCATTGTGTAAATGTACTGCCCGAGATCTCTTTAAGGTATTGAAAAGCAAGGGTTACGTTGAGGCCTAAAGTGTGCCTGACCCAAGCCTCCTATACATGTGAAAGTTGGACATTGAATAAGGAAGACCAAAGAAGAAACAATGTAGTTGAATTATCGTCCTGGTGAAGAATATTGAAAATATCACAGACTGCCAAAATAACAAACAAATCTGTTTTGGAAGAAGTACACCCAGAATGTGACTTACAAGCAGGGATGCTGATACTTTGTCTCACAAACTTTGGACATGTCAGAAGAGAGCAGCTCCTGAAAAAAGGACATCATGCTTAATAAAGTAGAGGGGCCACACACAAAAAGAAGAAAACCCTAGACAAGATGAATGAACAATTAGGCTCAAACTCAAGATCGATTGTGAGAATGGTATAGGACTGGGCATTGTTTCATTCTGTTCTCTTATGAACAACCTTGGTTACCATCCTCTCTAATTCAGTTGCCCTGGATCCTGAACATTTGCTCTGTGACTGACTTGAGAACTTGGTTTAATTCAACACTTATTCTCAAGCTCCTCTCCCTCTTTTACTTCTCTGCTATGGAGACTAGGTAGGGTATGCAATTTATTTCCCAGATTCTCTTGCAGCTGGCTGTGGTCATGTGGCCGGCTTCTGTCTAATGAAATCTACTTGAAAATCTTGTTCTTAAAGAAGTTTTAACCAAAATTTGTCTTTCCTTATAGGAATAAAGCAGAGAAAACCAGCATTTAACCTTCTTCCCTTCCTGCCTTGGATAATGATGTGATGTTTCGGTTGTGGCGGCCTGCCTGACCATGAGACCATATGGCAAGAAGTGCATGTGGGAGATAAAAGGCTCAATCTTTGATAATATCACTAAGTAGCTGACTAGATGGTGGTGTCTTAGTCTGGGTAGACTAGAGAAACAAATTCAAGGATACACATATCAATATAAGGAAAGGGTTTATGTACAAAAGGAATGGGACATGGAGAAAGCATCCCAGCCCAGTCCAGTTCAAAGTCATAAGTCCGATATTAATCCATATGCCAGAAATCAGTCTATAAAGTCTTCTTCCGACTCCCACAGTCACAGGTCAGTGAGTGCAGAATCCTGGTGCTGGCAGGGCACCTTGCCTCCAGGGCTCAGGGTTCATCAACAGTAGAAGCAACTCATCGCTGGCAGAGGCTTCCATCTGGCTGCCCCAGCTTTAGAGGTCTGGCTCCATCAGAGCAAAGCTGTGTGGTCTCTCTGCCAGCTCCTCCAGCTTCTCCAGCACTGCCAGCTTTTCTTGTCCATGATTAATCATCTTTGAGACTAACTCCCAACAACTGGGGAAGATAGCTTCTCATCTTCACGAGGGGAATATCACGAGATTTCCCAGAAGTCTCAGGAGAAAGCCATGCCTATATAGAGGCCTCCTTGGCTGCTCAATGGCTACCTCCAGATTAACAGGCTAGACACCACCCCTACATTTCAATCATAAAATTAACATAAGCACATGACTGCCATGGGTGGCAACAACTGTCCTTTAGAATCTTATTCTAAAATTTCAGTTGCTTTTACAGCTTGCAATATTTCTACTTGATATGTATTTTATGGGAAAACATGCCTAACTTTAAGTTTCAAACACCAGCGAGAAAGCAAGCCAGCAAGTAAACATACAAACTCACAGTCACTGCTCCTGTAGGACAGAGTTGAACTGCCCTTGTGGGTTTCTGAGACTCTAAATCTTCACAGGAGTAAAAATCCTCTTCTTTATCTCATGAAACAGCTGGTGATTTTGAACTATTGACCTTGATTATCAGACCAAAGTGTAACCTACTCTGCCACCAGGGCTCCTGACTCAAGTTGCAAGATCTGGATTATTCTGGTTATTCCATCTATCCTTCCTTCTCTTCTTTCTTCTCACAACGTGCCAAACATTCTTTAGCCCTTCTCAACAGAGGAGAGAGGAACTTCAAAGGTCCCCAGGAGAAATAAGCCTTATGACTGGGTGCTCCAGAGGCAAAGACAATTGTGCTCAAACTCAAATTTTGAGTGATGGAGGTGTGTGTGTGTGTGTGTGTGTGTGTGTGTGTGTGTGTGTGTGTGTGTGTGTAGACACTGTTACTTTCCCTTGAGCCATGGTTTGTTGACTGCTGAAGTGCTTGAGGGGCCTCTTTGGGGAAGGAAGGGTAGTAAGTCTCTGATGATTTTCTGGTGGGCACCTGATTCCTTGGCCCCAGAGGATGTTGTCAAATAACCCACTGGGATGACTCAGGACTCTCACATGGCAAAGGACAGAAATTTAATTTGTAATAGGTTAGACAAAAAAGAAAAAGAAAAAAGGAATTAATTGGAAGAACCTTCTAGTTATTCCAACTATGAAGGGTGAGAGCTAGGGTATTTCTCCATTAACTTTCCCTCTATTTATGATTGAAGGCTGTCTTGGAGTCACCTGTCAGCATACCCTTTTAGCGAGGAGGATCTAGCAGCTTCTAGGCCAGAAAAGAGCTTTGGGGAGAGAGTCCGAGGGATTTTCAGGAAGGAACTTTAGATTCTAGAGGCCAAAGGGGCTCTGCATTATCCCAGAGGCTGTGGTGCTTTCCCTCTATCCCCTGGTGATAGTGGCAGTGATGGGTTTTGTGGGCTGTCACTGAGTCAGTCTCTAACTCACAGTGAGGTGACCCCAGGCACAATGGAATAGATGCAGTATGGTCCCATACCATTGCCTGTGACTGTCGATCAGAGCATGATGGTGCACAGAGGTGTGTTTACCAGCTGATTTTTGGAATAGATCACCAGGCCTCTTTTCCTAGTCGGTGTTAGTCTGGAAATATTTCTGGAACCTTGAGCATTGTATACAGCAGTACACAGGCTTCCACCCACATATGCGATGGAGGTTGCATAGGAGATTAACAGCTGCCTATCAAATTCTGAGTCTCCTACATGGAAGGTCAGGATTTGACCACTGTGTGCCCATCATCTTCTTAAAAGGACTGCTGTTGTTAGTGATGTTGAGTCGGTGCTGACCCATGAAGTTCCTTTGAGCCCATTGTCACAGTCCCTAGAGAGATTAAACTCCTCTATTTGGGTGGCAGATTTCCTCTGGAGGTGACCAATTCCAGGACGGGCCCGAGGCCAACCCTTCACAAGCACATAAAGAAGCCTCTGTGTGCTCTTGTCTCAGGCCTCGCCTCTGAAGACGGTTCAGATTTTCTTTAACCAACATTTCATAACATACTAATTTAATTAGCCTCCGACACCTTTTTAAAGGTCTTAATTAGACAATGTTGGGTCTCTATGATTCCACAAAGAGTGCTGGAGTGAAAATAATAGGTAGGAAATTAACTATCTTAGCTTAAACCTCTAATTGCTCCTGGGGAGGTGGAGAACATTGAAAATACCCACCTGCAGGAGTTTCTCAGATCTTAGGAGGAGAGCGATCTCACTAAGGTAGTAATAATCACAGCCAGAGATTTATTTTCCCCCTTTAAAAGAAGAGGGAAGAAAAAAAATTAAATGAGGCTGCTACAGTACTTCCTTTTGTTACCACGCTCGTTCTACAGGCCTGGCTGAAAAGGCGAGGTTGCTTTCTTGAATTCTAATAACCAGCTTTGAGCACACAGTGGGGAGGGTACAAGGTGGGCAGCATGGAGGGCTTTTATTATTGTGACAAACACTGCTCTTTCTTCCAGCACTTGCTATGAAGTCAGAGGATGCCACTGGCCTTTCAACTCCATTGTCCTGGCTTGCTTCGCGGGGTGTAGGCCAATAAGGACTGCCCAGTCGGATGCTGAATGTCTCTCCAGCTGAGGCTCCACAGCCACTCTGGTGGTGAAGTTTATCTAGTAACTCAAACGTCCTCTTCTGGCACTGCCTGTGGCACACTATGAATTAATGTGCATTTTAGCAAGTTCTGTCATTATCTTGTGAACACCCAGCTGCATTGCAATTTTTCCTTTATTGTCAAGGCATAGCTTTGTTCAGTATAAATATTTCAACATATCTCAAAGGAGTGGGGTGGGAGGAATAGAAAAAAACTCTGTTGGCAAATGTTGATAATTGCTCTTTAAGTGGTGGAGACATAGGGGTTCCTTATACTACTTGATATTTAGGTGTATTTAAACATACTTCATTGGAGACGTCTGAAAGATGTGAATGGCTACACCACTGTACTTTTCATATGTCCTGTATTTACTGTAGGAAGGATTCTTGGGATTCTACACAGTCCGTGAGGACAAACTTCGTATTGTAGGGAAAGAGAAGAAGGTGAAAATTCTGGAAGATGGATGGACATCATGGGAAGGCTTTGAGAGGGGTGCTAGCTGCAAAACAACTGTGGTCTCCACCTGGCTTTTCCTGCCTTGCTGTTGCCCCAAAGACTTGATGCGTCTGCAGATGTTCTTCCAGATGGATGGTGGGTTGGTGGAAACCCCTGAGGACGTCTTTGCTGCAGAGCTTTCTTTTGGGCCTTGTGCTCCATTTAGAATTCCCCCTGCTCCTCATCCTGTTCCCTTGAAATGCAACTTCTTTTTAAGACTCCAATTGATAGGTCCCTTCCTTTTAGAGGTTTTCTTTGACCATCCCAAAAAGAAGGGAATGTTTGCTCACTCTTTGTATTTCTTGAATGACAGAGATTTCTTTTTTATCTGGAATTGGCATTCATCATGGGCACAAGTGATATTGTGGTACTGTGGTGCCATATTTGAACAATATCGAATATATTGAGACTGCCAAAAGAAGAGACAAATCAGTCTTAGAGGAAATACAACTTATAGAATCAAGTATGGTGAGACTTCGGATTGTTTACTTTGGACATAGTCAGGAAAGACCCATTATCAGAAAAGAACAGGATGTTTGGTTAGGTGGTGTTAATAACTGGTTGAGAAAGTGAGGGAAACCTTCAGTGAACTGTATTGGCACAATAGCTCTAATAGTGGATGCATTAGTCTGGGTATATTAGAGAAAAAAATTTACCGACACTCATGTGTATAAGAAAGAACGGACAAGAGGGAAGTGGGTGAAAGGAAACATCAAGCAATGTAAGATGTGAAAAGTAATAATAATTTATAAATTATCATACTTACCTGGCAGGGGAGATACCATGATCATGAAGGTGGTTTTCCCAGGCCAAGGCTCACTCATTGCCACTCCAGGTGTGCTGACCTCTGCAATTTCCCCAAATGTGAGAAACTCAGCTGTACAATCTGTGGTAGTGGGGGACTGCATTTGTGCTCTCTCCTGGAAAAAAGAAAAACTTTATAAATTATCAAGGGTTTATGAGGGAGGGATCAGGGAGGAAGCAGAAAAATGAGGAGCCAATGCCAAGGGCTTAGATAGAGAATGATGAGGGCAGCAGATGATGTCCAGATGTGCTTGACACACAGTGGATTTATGTACAGATTGTGATAAGAGAGGTATGAGCCCCCAATAAAAGAAAAAACTTTATGTACAAGAACAATTGAATACTGAGGGAAAAACAAATCCCAGCCCAGTCCAGATCAAGTCCAAAAGTGAAATATTAGCCCATATACCAAATACTAATCTATAAAGTCCTCTTCAGATTCATGAAACACATGCCATGATGCAGAATGCAGGAGGATCACAGGCCAGTGGGTGGGAAGTCATGTGGATCTAGTGGCATTGTAAGCATCTCAGTGCTAGCAGGAGTATCCACAAGTTTCCTTCAGTTTCAAGGCTCTCACTGCCATCAGCCTCTCTCCTTGTGTCTTCTCAACAGGGATATCTCACAGGAAGTGAGCCAAGAGAGAATCTGTCACCTCGAAGGAGGAATGCAGAGGTTCCCAGATCCCTCAGGAGAAGTCCATGCCCACCCAGAGCCCTAATTGGCTATGACCTGATTGACAGGATAGACTTCTCCCTTTCACTCAATGTCCTCTCAAATTGACAAGCGATTATATAGCTACCACAGTGAATTCAAACATACCTGTGGCGGTCATGTGCTTATGTTAATTTTATGACTGAGATATAGGGGTGGAGTCTAGCCTGTTAATCTGGAGATAGCCATTGAGTAGCCAACGAGGCCTCTATGTGGGCATGGCTTTCTCCTGAGACTTATGGGAAATCTCGTGATATTTCCCTTGTGAAGATGAGAAGCTATCTTCCCCAGTTGTTGGGAGTTAGTCTCAGAGATGATGAGTCATGGACAAGACAAGATGGCAGCCTCCGAGATGCTGGAGGAGTCGTTGGAGAGACCACACAGCTTTGCCCTGATGGAGCCAGACCTCTGAAGCTGGGGTGGGCACATGGAGACCTCTGCCAGCGCTGAGTTACTTCTGTTGTTGATGAACCCTGAGCCTTGGAAGTGAGGAGCCATGGGGGGACTCTATACCCACTGACCTGTGGCTTCATGAGTCGAAAGGAGACTTAAGAGACTGATGTTGGGCATATGGGTTAATATTGGACTTATGACTTCGTACTGGACTGGATTGGGATGCTTTCTTTTTTTAAAAAATTTTATGGGGGGCTCTTACAGCTACTACAACATTCAGTACATCATTTGTATCAAGCACATTTGCACACATGTTGCCACATACATTTCCAAACATTTTTCACTTGAGCCCTTGGTACAAGCTCCTCTTTAAAAAAAAAAACAATGAAAAACTCCCCTTTTCCCTCCCCACCTTTTTAATGAATCATTTTATTGGGGGCCCATACAACTCCCATCACAATCCCTAACAACATCAGTTGTATGCAGGTCACTTTTACACACCCATTGCCATCATCACTCTCAAAACATTCTCCCTCCCTCCAGGCCCCCATTATCAGCTCCCTATATTACCCTTCCTCCCCCTCTTCCCCTTGAGCCCTTAGTAATTTACAATTTTTTTTCATCCTGTACACTGTACAATGTGTACACTCACTTCCCTGTTGTCCGTGCTCCAGAGAGCAGGCTATGTGTAGATCCCTGAAGTTGGTTCTCCCTTTGTATTCCTCCATCCCTCCACCCTCCTGGTATTACCACTCCTATTACTAATCTTGATGGATCATCTATACTAAGTTTCCCATGTTTCCAACTTCACTGTACATCTCCTGGTCTAGCTGGATTTATGTGGTAGAATTGGGATCATGATGGTGGGAGGCAGCATGGGAACTAGAGGAAGGTTGCATATTTCATAGCTTCTACACTGTATCTTAACTGGTTCATCTCCTCCTTGTAACCCCTCTGCAAAAGGATGTCACCTCACCTATTGATGGGCTTTGGGTCCCCAATCTGTACTCCCCCTCATTAATAATAATGTAATTTTAGCTCATTGATGCCTGACACCGGATCCCTTCACCACCTCATGATCACACAGGTTGGTGTGCTTCTTCTATGTGGGCTTTATTGCTTCCGAGTTGAATGGCTGCTTGTTTACTCAAGCCTTTAAGTCCCCAGATGCTATATCTTTTGGTAGCTGGGCACCATCAGCTTTGTTCACCACATTTGCTTATGCACACATTTGTCCTCAGGGATCATATCAGGAAAGTGAGCATGCAATGTTGTGCTTTTTAGTTCTTGAAGCATGATATCTTGGGATGCTTTTTTAATGTCCTATTTCTCTTATATATAAACATTTTCCTTATATTGCTATGCGTGTCTATGAAATTTGTTCCTCTAGCCTACCCGGACTGACAGAATACCAACAACAACAAAGCTGGCACAGGACCAGGCAAGATCTCATTTTATTAAGTCACCACAAGTCGGAGTAACTAGCATTAGCAGCTAATAGTGTGTTCTTCCTAGGAGATGAAATTACAAAAGGTGGAACTGGTGGTGTTCTGTACATAGTTGTTGGTCCATCAGAGAAGAGGCTTCAGATTCAGGATCCTGTTTCTCCTGGGTTGTTTTTCCAATCTTGAGAAATGGGCTGGGGATGCTGTCTAGAGGGCAGGAGCAACTTGAGTTCCAGTTGTGACTCCTCCTGTATGACCTTGGGCCAGCCACCAACCCTCTCTGAACTGCATTTATCTGAAGTCCCAAACAGGTTATCTCCAGCCAGAAAAGCACCATGTCTAACTGGCCCATGGTACTCCCCAGGCTTGAATATGTATTCTGCTTTGTTGTAGCTGAATTTCTCTTTCTCCTCTACATACCAGCAAAACATGGTATATGTACGCGGGGCGAGGGTTCTTCCCTAGAGATGCCCACATCCTTGTCTGCTTGTGAAATTAATTACCAGAGACACATCTGAACATGTTTGATGTGCAGCGGGACCAAAATCAGCTCATCCCCAGCACTGAGCTGTCAGACTCACCAGCCTTCTGGCAGTGGAAGAAAGCAGATGGGCCTGTTACATCACTGTGCTGGAGAGGGGTCAGGTGTATTGTCTACTTTGCTTTATCTGAGACAGTTCCAGCATGTCCCTGGAGGAGCATCCCAAGAAAAACCCTCTGGCAGTAGTGTTGTTCCTATCTCAGCTCTGTTTTTCCTTTTTGGCTCAAGGAATGAAAAGCATGTCATTACTTCTAGGAAATGCTCCAGGAGTTTGTTTTGTTTTTTAAAAAAATCAGGGATGGAAAGAACAGAAAGCTCAATGTTGTGCTAGCCTCTCTTGGAGTGTGTGTGTGTGTGTGTGTGTGTCACCTCGGAGTAACTTTGGTATGTTGAAACCTGAAGCCTACAGAACCAGCTCTCTATCCACAAGGCATTTACTGAGCTCCTATTGAGTTCAAGGAATCCCCGGATGGTGTGAATGGTTACCTCACTCAAATACTACCTAAAAGGTTGGAGGTTCCAGTCAACTTAGAGGTGTTCAGAAGAAAGATATGGATCTACTATTATCTTAGTCTGATTCTGGAAATTGGTCCATTAAAATGTTAAGGAAAAACAAGAAAGAATGTTCAGGATTTTCTAAATGTGATGAAGAAGCTTAAATGCTAAAAGGATTCATTGAGTCTACAAAATTTATCTAATAGAAGAAAAATTGAGGACATGTCAGAAGACAGGAAGAAAGCACATATGGGGGTGGGGGTGCATGGAGAATCTGAGTGGACTGGATGCCCATTGGTCATCGGCTTCACTGTAAAAACCTTCAGGTGGATCCCAACTGCTCCAAGGGTCGGATGCCCTAGTTGGGGAGATGAAAAGTCAATCACAAAAAGCTAAGTAGGCTTTGGAAATTGTAGTTGCTGCTAACTGATCCTCTCACCCTCGCGCTCATTCTTTTTTGTCATGGGGCCAGTAGATGAGTGGTGCATGGGTACCATTGCTGACATTTTGATAAAAGCATCTATAGAAAAATCCTGATTAAAATGAGGGACGCACAGAACAATTCAAATTCTCATGGAATCTTTGACCAAGAAAAGATCAGTTTGAATCACAGCATGTGTCTCATGTAGAATTCTTCCATACATTGAAAAAGATTCTTAGGCTTGTTGGAAAAAGACTTAGATACAGATATATTGTTAATCATATATTATTTTCACATACACAAATGGAAAACTATATGTAGCCAAAACAAATTGGTCATAATATTTCAAACCTCTTCAAAGTTAGACATTTTTTTTTCACTCCCAGTCTTTGATGCAGGTGCATTCTCACATAGGGCATCCTGGATAGGTGGAGCGCTTCTATGAATCAGTGTTCTTTGAAAGACAATCTGCACAATTGTCCATGGGATTGTCCTGTAAGCCCTAACACCCTCTTCTGCAAACTTTGATGTGTGTGCAAAGACACCACACCTTGAGTGCAGTTCTGTCTGGCCAGTAGAGATAGTTAAGTCATATCCTGATTTCAAAGAGGTTAAAAAGAGTATGCTTTAGAATTGATGAAGTATGAAAACAGATCAAGCTGACAGCAGCTATGTTGCACAATTATTCTAAATTCTGTCAATAAGAACACCTGCAACATTGAATTGGCATTAATTGTATACTGATAGAGAGAGAGAGAGAGAGAGAGAGAGAGAGAGAGAGAGAGAGAGAATGTAGTTGCTGCTCAGACTGCTTTTACACAATCAAAACACCTCATAAGAAGATTCAGTTTATTGGTTTGGAGCTTTAGGGTCATCTATTCATGGGACATCCAGTGAATTGAGTCTAATAACGTGTAATTCTTCAGCTCTAATCACTATACCCACTGTCTGGGGTATAGTGCCTGGGGTCCTAAAAGCTTACAAGTGGTCATGCAAGCCACAACAATTGGTCTCTAGTCACCTGTAGCAACAAAGAAGGAGCGTCAAGAATGGAAGAAGGAACTGGAATGTGTAGCTCATTCCCTTCACGAACACCCTATCTCTCACCCCAACCCCTATTCTTGCAGTAGAATTTGGATGGTGCTTGGCTACTATTACTGACATTTTGATAAAAGATTCTATAAAAAATTATAATCAAAGGGGGAGAAATCCAGAACAAAATTTCAGATTCTCTTAGACTTAGATTTTCCTGGTGCTATGGAGACTGCATGACTCCCTGGATGAAACTTCAAACCTTAAACCAAAAATATCTCCTGAAGTATTTTAAAAAACAATCATTAGTTCAGCTTTGCTGGTAAACAATGTTTGCCTGGAGCATGATGGTCTTTTGAGATCTATTTATATACAGGGTCCACATTGAGAGCAACAGCTTGAAACATTACAAAGGAACTGTAGAGGTCAGTAAGTTTATGCTAATGAGGGAGGCACAAATCAGGAAAGGAAGATTAAAAGGGTTGCACAGCTTGAAGGAGGTAATTAATGTCACTCAATTGTACAATTAGAAACTGTTAATTGGGGTATGTTTTGCCATGAATATTTTAAACCACAAAAATTATGTACACACATATACATATGAGGGTTACTTTCCCCCCAAAGGCTATAGACTCCACTGGAGCTTTTGTTCCTTGCTGGGTGAGCATCAAACAACTCTCTTTGAGTTAGTGCATCCAGTGGCATCACCTGGGAAAGTTGCTCTGGTTCCAGGGAATTCTTTGTAAAAGCAGTTTTATTTGAATTTTGTCTTTTTGTGGTAGTCAATGTAAGTGAACAGTGATGTTTGGCTGTGAAATTTTGTTTCCTGCTTGGGAAAAAGGCCATAGAAATTGTTGTGGTGTTGAACACAACTTACAAGGACAGTGCTATGAAAAAAAGCTCCAGTGTCCCAGTGGTTTTCTCATTTCAAAAGAGTTGAAAAGTCGATTGATGATGAACCTTGTTCTGGGCAGCCATCAGCTTCCTAAACAGCTGAAAATATTGAAAAAATGCATGCACTCATGCTCAAAGACTAATGATGGACCATTGAATAGATGGGGAAGTTGGTTGGACTATCTTGGAGCCTGTTTCAGTGAATTATAACAGAAGGTTTGGGAATGAGAAGGTTTGCTGTGAAAATTGTGCTTCACGAAATTTGTGACTAGGAAAAAGAGCATCAAGTGAAAACATGCTGTGCTTTGAGAGAACAGCATGAAATGACCCACACTTTTTTTTCTGGGTTATTACTGGTGATGAGACAGAAAGCAAACATGATGATGGCATCAACACCTTGCCCTCAAAAATTTCATAAAGTGAAAGGAAAGATCAAGATGATGCTCCTGTTTTTTTTTTTTTTTTTGATGCAAGGCTAATAGTGTATCTCGAGTTTGTTCCACCAGGTCAGACTGTTAATCAAGCTTTCTGTTTAGAGGTTCTGAAAAGATAGCATAGCAGTGTGCAACAAAAGAAGACCTGATTTGTGGCAGATGGAGGGATTGATTTTGCCACTACAAAAATGCACCTACTCATGCAGCCATATCAATGTTTGTTTTTGACAAAAAACAGCAGGTCTCTCTTGCCCCACACACCTTACTCACCTGACCTCACTCTCTGCTTCTTTTTGTTTCAACAAATGAAGAGGGACTTGAAAGGGCAGCAATTTGATGATGTAGAAGAGGTGAAGGAAAAATGAGAGAGGTGCAGTTAGTATCCAAAGCAATGCGTTTGAAAAATGTTTTTAAGAATGAGCTCACAGATTTGACAAACACATTTAAGTGTAATGGAGAGTACTTTGAAGGCTTGATAGCAAGAGGCCACCAGAGAGGAAGATGGCTCTGCCCCCATCCATTGCCACCCACTGCCCCACAGTGTCCCAATCCTTGTCCTCTCGAAGGTGGTTTTATTTAAAAAAACCATAAATATATAACAGAAAAAGTTCCATTTTGGGGGAGTATCCCCTCATGTATATGCCTATATAATTTATAGACATATAAAGACCAAGAGCAAGCTGAAAGCACAGATGGCAGCTGCAGTGAAGCCCCAGTAGGGAAGTGACATAGGCAGGAGCAGGAAAATCAGGAAGCCTTCATGGAGGAGGTGAGGTGGTGCTGGGCTTCGAGGAGAAAAGGTAGAACATTTTAAATGGAGACACTGCCAGTGCATGGATGCTGCATGTCCTGTGGAGTGTGCAGCGGTTTGGAGATGGAACTGAGCAGGGCTGGGCACATGGATTGAGTCCTGGAGGCCTTGAGGAACCACTGACCTTTCTAGCCAGCAATGCTAAGTGAAAAATGTGCTCTAGGAATAGTCACCTAGGGTGTGGAGAGAGACTAGGTCTAGGAAACAATCAGAAAGCTTTGGAGGAAGCTTAGAGGAGAGGGCAAGGACTTGGGACACTGTGGGGCAGTGGGTGGCAATGGATGGGAGCAGGGCCACCTTCCTGTCTGGTGGCGTCTTGCTATCCCCAATATTGGCTCCTTGTGATCTACTAATACCCACTTCAAGTATAAGAACAAGGACAACTGGTTTTCATTAGGAGTTTAGCCAAATGGGTGCTCTTACTTCCAAGGATACACACACACACACATATAAATTTTCACAACAATATAAATTACATATTGTATGCAGGTAGGCTACAATTCTTAAGATACATAATGGGCTGTACAAAGCCATAAAGCAGTAAACACAGAAAGCATGCAATTGCAGCTCAATGCCACTGAGTCCACTTGACTCATGCAGTGAGAACATGGAAGGGGAAGTCTTGAATTCATTATCTTGACATCTTCTCCAGTTGCCAACTCTGTGTCAATGTTATTCAATGACTGAGACACCTGGAAGGGTCAATCAGACTCTACAGAGGATTCAAATGGCATTAGCATTCCAAATGCTAGTTTGAACCCTAGGCAATGATCAAAACATACAGTGATAAATGTGCTGTATATCAAAGTTAAGTCTACTTGAATATGGCTGATTTGAATAAAAATGGCAGAAGTCTTCCTCATTACACACCTTATCTAGGTCTGCTGGGTTTGCATTGGCTCAACACCTTAGCCACTGCCTGCCCCCAGTCCCAGAACTCACCAACAGGATCTCAGTTCTTCATCAGAGTCCATGGGACTTGTTTGCTTGCGCACAATTTAAAATGTGCTGGTGTTATTTAGAATAGGTTCAGCTAGAGAAGGGCCAGCTGCTGTTGAGTCAATGTCTACTCACAACGATGACCCTACATCCATAGGGGTTTCCAAAATAGCTTGTCAGCCCCTTCTTTCAAGGTGTCTCTGGGTGAACTGAACCTTCAACCTTTCAGCTAGCAGCAGAGAATATTGCCTTGTTTGCTTCAGCCAGGGCTTCTGACATGAGCTCAGTGACAAGCATATCAGCGAAACTTCTTTTCTTAGGTAGATATGACCTTGCCTCCTTTCAGGGGAGAGTTTGGTTGCTTCCTATGCTGCCAGCAATGAGACAGGAAGCTTCACCATGCCCATGAACCTTGAGCAGATGTCACACTCCCTCATTCCCCATCAATCCCCTCTGGGTAGAGGGCCTGTGTGTGTGTGAATTACTCTCTGCCTGCCTGCACAGCTGATAGTTCCTCTCTCCTTTCCCATGGGCCAAGGCGGAGCCTCTCACCTCTGCTGCATGGCTGTGCTTTGACCTCTACTGCACCTTCACTTGGCACCTGTTTGGAAATGGGCTGTGTCATGTCAATGTCCTAGGTGGCGCCAATCCTCGTGACTGGAGCATGTGATGGTGCAGATAGTCCCATAGAGTGACCAATGGCACCAACTCTAGTGATGTCACTGCGCTGGAGGCCCTTCCCCCAGCAGTGCAGATGGCTGAATCACTTTAGTGTTCCCTCCGTAGTCAGTGCCAGGGCAAGTGAGCTACACCCCATCTCATTCCATTATTGATGCCACTGTCTTCATTCTCCCTGCAGGGATCCTTTTTTCATCCTCAAGGTGAACAAGAATGAAAGATTTTAAATGGCCAGGAGGTCACCAGGCCACATAAGGGAGGGAAAGAGAGAGAGAGAGAGAGAGAGAGAGAGAGAGAGAGAGAGAGAGAGAGAGAGAGAATAAGGCCAAGCCTACAGGGCTGCCAGGTCTCCACAGAGGTTTTTTTATTTCACAGAGTGGAATCACTTTGGGGATGGCAGGACAGAGAGCTTGCATCGTGACCTAGAAAGCCCTTCAGCAGCTATACTTCTAGATGGAACCCCCCTGAAGGCTTCATGCCAGCTCAGGACCCTCCTCCACAAACCCATGCCCAACTCCTTCAAGGAGAACTTCCCCCCAGTCTTGTGCACAACAGCTTGATTAAGGCCAGTAAATGACTGGAGACATTGACCTCATCCCTGGGGGGGAAGGGGGGGGCGGATGCCTCGGGCACTGATTAGCTGTGCCATCCTGCCTGAGAAGAAGAGTGGTGGAAAGGGTGTGTTAACGGCTTAATTTTTAGATGGAGTTTTAAATAAACATCTCTTTACGTTTTGAAGGCTTAATGAGTCATAAGATCATTCTAAATTATATGCCACTGTAATATTCAATTTCAACTTTTCCCTGCCTTTCACAGTGCACTCAGATTTCTTAACTCTTACCTGCAAGGATCTGAGTTCATAGGTGGTAGAAAATTTTATGTGTGCATGTGTGTATGCATGTATGCACATGTGCATCTATGAATGTCTGTGCATGCATGTGCATATATGTATACAAATACATATATGCTATGTGTATGGGTTGTTTGTATATAGGTATCTGTATAGGTGTGTGTAAGTGTATGCACATGTGAATGGGTGTGTATATGTATATATGTGTGTGTTCCTAAAGCATGCACAAGAATGTATTTTGCAAGTGAATGCATATGTGGCACATGTAAGTGAATGCATATGTGGCACTTTTTTTTCCCCAGAGACTGAAGTTTATGCCCAACAAAGGTCCCTCCCCCCTCCCCAGTCTGGGAAGGGACAGACTGGGGCGAAGACGGGGTTCCAGTGGCTGAGGGGTCTTTGAGATATGGGGTGGTGGTGGCAGGAGCTGGCCCCCAGGTCACACTGTGCGTGGCATCCCCAGCCCAGCTGAGTCCACGGCGCCTCCCTGCCCAGTCCTTGGGAGAGGGGAGGGGGCACTGGCTCCTGGGTCGTTCAAAAGTGGAGTGTGAAAAAAAAATATCTTTATTTATACGCAGCGGGCAGTCAGTCTCAGCATTCACATCTCTGTCACCATCTGGCGGCTTAGTGGCCTCCCAGGCTGCTGCCAGGTGCAGGGTCAGCCACTCCCGGGGCTTGGTGGGCAGCGAGCCCAGGGTCATGAACTTGAAGATGCTCCAGCCCTGATGACTGCATCTGCTGGGACAGGCCAGGACGCTCCCTGGGCCTCCCTTCTTGGCGGTCAACTGGCTGCGGTAGCGGTCGAACGTGTGGAACTTCGGGTTGAGCTCATGGTAGAGTTCCAAGTGCCCTTTACAGGTGTGCATCACTTCAAAGTTCAAGTCCCAGCAATGCAACTTCTTTCTCTCCAGGGAGCCCAGCTTCAGGGTGGAGCCGGGCACGGTGCGGGGCATGATCTGGCTGCGCTTTGCGGCCTCCGCACTGGGCGGGGGTGGTTGGAAGATCATCCCGTAGGGGTTCTGCAGAGATATACATGCATCTGTACATGCACATGGGGAATAGGCATATGTGCTACATAGATTTGAGTGTGTACAACTATGTGTGGAATGTGTGCATGTGTGTGTCTAAGGGTATAATTTGTGAGCCATGGTGTCCTTGCCCACACCATGTTTGTCGGTCTAATAAAGGTAAAGGCCGGTTCCAACTCTCCAGGCTGGCAGCATGGCGCTACATGAAGGCAGTGGCAGACCATGACCTGATAGGAATGGGGCACTCTGGCATGATGCATGTTGCCAAAATCAACTTTGAAAAAGTAGTCTGACACCCCCCACCCACCATCAGAGTCTATGGGACTCTAAAGTCCTGTGTATGCTGCATTGACGCAACCCGAACATTGATGAGCACCTCTGTGGGCCTTTGGTGAGGCCCTTACATATTCCTCCAAGGAATGCCTTTTGCTCTGACAGCGTTACTCCATTTGGTTATCCTAGTGGGCCACTTGCCCGTTAATTCCTGATCACAGACTTGTCTCTGAATGGGAAGCTCATATTAGATAGGGGACTGAATCTTTGACAGGAGCTCAGGATCTAAGGTTAGAGCTTCTAGAAAGCTATGGTAAATAGACCAACATCAGACCCCTGTAAGTGCCCAACTGTCAACTCTAGTGCCCCCAATGGTGGTACATCTTTCTATGATGAATTATGCAATACCAGAGATGGAAATGACCTTAGAAATGAATGTAGACAATGAAAAGAAGAATCTTTAGATGGAGACAAGACCCAAACTCAGGTCTCCTGCATTCTGCTCTACACACCTGTGCCCTTACCTGCAGTTGGTTAATAGCTCCTGTGGTAGTTACATAATCTGGTGTCAATTTGAAGATAAGAGTAGAAGTGGAGTCCATGAGAACAAATGAAGAGGGAGGAAGAGAGAATGGAGTGCATCCTGGTCCACCGATCCTTCAGGATGATACTGTCACACAGAACTGCTGATGCACAAAGAGGATCATATAGCCAGCTCTACTATGAAATACAGCCACCATCGCTGACCTAAGGCCTTTCGCAGTCAACAGTGGAGAAACAGGGTCAGGATTACATACTGTCTGACACAACCACACCAGGGAAAAAAACTAAGGGTGTGCAACAGAGTGTGGAGATCCAGATGGAATGACTGCGATAAACTTTGGGACCAGGGAGTGGCACCCCATCTCACTCAACCAGGGGATACTCCTGGAGGTCAATGTATAGACCTTGAATTATTTACATTTTTATATATATTTTTTACATGTACATATGTAGGACATTGGTTTTTTTTTGTTGTTGTTGCTATCACTGATTTATTTTCTTTGGCTGCTTCATTTTAGGAAGCCTTTTTTTGGTACACATTGTTGCCTTTGCAGGTCTATCTAAATAAGATAGGCTGGATGAGCAGTCTGGAGGCGAAAACGACCCGACTGATGGTTCTGGGGTGCGGGTCATGAGAAAAGGGGAGGAGGGAGAAAGGAGATGGTGTTGACCAGGCCAGGGATAAGGGTATATCAATTGATCCAAAATTAGAGACAAGGTGGATGAGAGAAGTCCAGTAGGGATTGATCAAGGGTAATGTAACAGAGAGAAAATACTGAAACTCAATGGAGGCTGAGTATGATAGTGGGACAAGAGGGAACTAAAAGGAAATAGAGGAAAGTACTGGGGGTAAAGAGCATTTATAGAGGTTTAAATACAGGCATGTACATAGGTGCATATATCTATATGTGACAATGGGGGAGATAGATCAACAAACTTACATATATAGACTTAGTAGTAGAACAGCAGATGGACAATGGACCTCCACTCAAGTACTTCCTAAATGCAAGAACACTTTGTTCTATTAAATTGGCATTCCATGATGCTCACCTTTCCTACCCGATCACTGAAAACAAATGTGTGCATAAGCAATGGTGGTGAAGAAAGCTGATGATGCCGGCTATCAAAAGATGTTGTGTCTGGGGTCTTAAAGGCTTGAGTAAACAAGCAACCATCCAGCTCAGAAGCATCAAAGCGGTCATGTGTGACCACGAGGTGCTGAAGGAATCTAGTGTCAGTCATCAAGGAACTAAAATTATGTCATTATAAATAGGGGGGAGTATAGATTGGTGATCCAAAACCCATCAATAGGTGAAGCGACATCCTTTTATAGAGGAGTTGCAGGGAGGAGATGAGCCAGTTAAAGTACAGTGTAGTAACAATGAAATATGCATCTTTCCTCTAGTTTTTAAATGCTTCCTCACACCCACTATCATGCTCCTGGTTCTACCAGACAAGACCAACTAGAACAAGGGATGTACACTGGAGTGGGAAACATGGGGAATTTAGGATAAATATTCCCTCAGGACGAGTGATGGGAGTGGTAATACTGGGAGGGTGGAGGGATGGTGGATTAGAAAGGGGGAACTAATTTCAGGGATCTGCATATAACCTCCTTTCTGAGACATGGCCAACAGGGAAGTAAGTGAAGGGACACATTGGACAGTGTACGATATGAAATAACAATTTGTAAATTATTAAAGGTTCATGGGCAAGAGGGAGAAAGGGAAATATGGGGAGGTTGAACTGGGGGCCTAAGTGGAGGGAGGGTGTATTGAGAGTGATGATGGCAACAAGTGTACAAATGAGATATACATAAAATTGATGTATGTGTGGATCGTGAGGGGAGGTGTATGAGTACCCCATAAAATGATTCATTTAAAAAAAAGAGGGGAGGGGAAAGAGGAGGGTTTTTTTTTAAAGAGGAGCTTATACCAAGGGCTCAAGTGGGAAATGTTTGGAAATGTATGTGGCAACATGTGTGCAAATATGCTTGATATAGATGATGTACTGAATGTTATAATAGCTGTAAGAGCCCTCAATAAAATTATTAAAATAAAGAGTAGAAGTGGAGTCTAGTCTGTCAATCAGGATATAGTCAATGAATGGGCATGGCCTTCTCCTGAGGATTTTGGGAACCACTGTATTTTCTCCTTGGAGGTGGGAGACACTTTATCTCAGCTGACTCCCTGTGAGACATCCCTGTGGAGAAAACACATGGAGAGAAGCTGGAGCTGGAGAAGCCACGTGGAGACCCCTGCCAGCGCTGAGATGCTTACAATGCCACTGGATCTACAAAACTTCCCAACAACTGACCTGTGATATTCCTGCATTTGGTGTCATTGCATGTGTTTCAAGGGTCTGAAGAGGACTTTATAGATTGGTATCAGACATATGGGCTAATAGCAGGCTTTTGGACTTGATATGTACTGGGCTGGGATGTTATCTCAATATACAATTGCTCTTGTGTATCAATCTCTTTCTTATACAAATATGAGTCTCCATGGATTTGTTTCTCTAGTCCACCCAGAGTAACACAGCTCTCATGTCCTAAATGGACAAATGTTAAACAGACTGCACAGAGGTCACACACCATGGAGACTGTTTTCATTCTGGGAGATGCCACCTTGTGAATGGAGCCTCATTGCCAAACCCCCACACCTGAATTTCACATTAGCTTACTACTTCATTAGAAGGATGACTTATTTCCCCTGTGGTAATGAAAGCACCTTAAGGGCAGGACTCTGTTTATTTTGGTCATTAATGTGTCTCAAATACTAATGTGTCTCAATGCTAGAAGCTGGTTGATTTTCAGTAAATATTTGTTGGAGGAAGTGAAATGAATAACATGAACACAAGATTGGATGTAAACATGCAACCAACTTGCTGTGACGAGGCATGGATACAATGGAGACCCCAAATCTACCTGCAAGACGATTGGTCAGTCCCTCTCAGAAGGGCCACACAGAATGGATGTTAGAGCCAGGGTGTGGTATGGCACTGATGAACTACATGACTTTCCTATAGTTCTTTAACATTGCTTCCTCTTACTAGTAAGGATTTTATGTGTTTTACCTCATTGATCACATTAGATTTGCATATGTTCATTTGTCTATTTAGGACCATTTGTTACATGAAGGTCAAGATGGATGATCCCTCAGGGACGGTGACAGGAGTGGTGGTTTCCTAAGGATATGGGAGGATGGAGGGGGACAAAGGGGGCTCAAGGGGAATAGATAGCATTGATGATTGAATAACCCCACCTAATGGGATTGAACAACAGAATTGTATGTGAATGGATATATTGTAATGTGTAAGATATTTCAATGAAGCTATTAAATATTAAAAAGGGTGGGGAGGGGAAAATAAGCTAATATCAGGGGATTAGGTGGAAAGAAAATATTTTGAGAATGCTGATGGCAAAAAATATGCCAATGTGCTTTGCATACTATGGATATATATATATGGATTGTGATAAGAGTTGTATGAGCCGCCTGTAAAATGATTAAAAAAGATATTAAAAAGTTTACTATGGAAAGTAGGAAAAGACTATCAACTGAGTCTCAGAGATAGTGCAATATAGAGGTCAGACTATCTAGGTTCAAATTCTTGTTCTATTGCTTTAACTTGCTAGTAATTTCCATTTGCAGATGATGAAATTGAGAGATGACTACTACTAATGCCAACTTCATAGACTGAAATTAAATACCACATGCAGAGTATTTGCAGAATATTTCCTGTATTCTACACCAAGTAGGCATCTTTATTATCTTTTTGAGAGATGAGGAAACTGGCGTATTAAGAGGCTTTGCAATTACTGAAGGTCACACAGCTTCGCAGGAGAGGAGGAAGATATAACCCTAGACAGTGTGGCACCAGAGTTTGTACTCGTCACACGATGGGCATTTTCCGAATCACAGTGCTTTTTTTGGGGCCGATGAGTCTACTCAGGAAGACTTGTTCCACACTGCTTTCTGCCATGGGGTTTCAATGCCAACAGCAGCTGCCATATTTGGATGTTTTGATCGGCTGCAAATGCTGATTGCCTTTTTATTCAATCTGGCGCTCTGTGCGTAATTCTTAAAAGAAGGCCTTGAATATTCATAAGGAATATGTCTATGAATTTCACAGTTGCTTTGTCCGTCACTATTCTCTACAATATTAACTATTGACTAGCTAAGGAGCCCTGGTGGCATAGTGGGCAATGGCGTGTTGGGCTGCTAGCTACAAGATGGGCAGTTCAAAGCCACTAGCTTCTCTTAGGAGGAAAGATGAAGCTTTCTGCCCTTATAAAGATTTATAGCACAGTAAAGCCTTAGGGGTACATTCTACTCAACCCTACAGTGTCACCCTTTTAGGATTGATTTGATGGCAGGGTTTTAACTTATAATGACTAATTATTGATTATGGAGTCCTGGTGATGCAGTGGGTTAGGCATTTGGGCTGCTAACTATCAGGTTGGAGGTAGAAACCTACTAGTCATTCCATGAGTGGAAGATGAGGTTGTCTGCTTCTAATATGATCCAGGCTCAGGTTGCTGTGAGTCAGACTCAGCTTAATGGCAGTAAGCTGAGTGTGTCACCTAGAAGTCTAAGGTGATCTAAGCCATGCTGCTTTAAGTCAACTCACATACCCATGAAACCTGGGCAATGGATAGAAAACAGTGAAGAAGAACTGATCCATTTGGATTCCAGTGCTGGAGAAGAATAGCGAATCGACAGAAAAGTTACCAAATCTGTGTTGGAAGAATGGTCCTAAGAAGTGAGCACAGTGAGGCTATCTCATGTACTTGGACATATTATCAGTAGAAGGCAGTCCCTGTACAAGGGCATCATTATTGGTAAATAGAAGGTCAGAGAATCCTCAAGGTGGGTTGACACAGTGACAGCAAAAGTGGACTTTAATGTAGCACCCGTTGTGAGGAGGATGCAGGGCTGGGAAACTGTGCCCTGTTTGACAGGGCTGTGAAGAGCTGTGATGGCACCCAGCAACAAGATTGATTCTGCCAGCTGCTATTTAGTCTATTGGCCTTTTAAAATTTTTATATTCCAATAAATTGCCCAGTGATTGTATTTTATACCGTTCTCATTGAGACTAATTTCTCAAGGGTGCAGATCTAATATCCTAATGTTGAGAAACACTCTGGTGTTTCTTGATGCCTGCACTCAATGGCCACCTATGCTTTCCTTTCAGCCATTTCCTAGAATGACGGCCTATCTGTGGCACTTGCCGCTTTGTTCTGACCTGACCACTGTGATCTTCAGAGTTTCCATTTGTTGTTGTTAGAGACCCTCAAGTTGGTCTGACTCATGGTGTCCCTAATGCACAATAGAACATAATGCTGCCAGGTCCTGCAGCATCCTCCGAACCTTTCCTATGTGTAAATCCATTGTATGTCCACAGGAAAAGGATGAGGCTAACTGAGTCTGTAAAGATTAGCAGTCCTAGAACCCCCCTGTGTCCTATAGGGTCACAATGTGTTGGCATCAACTCAACAGGGGTGGGTATTTTTCAGTATCTTTGGTTATATTTCCTATGTTGTGTTAAAATTTTCATGATTCTGTTCCGGTTTTCATATCCACTAATCTTGTAGATCTGTCTCATACCTTCAATCTTCGTCACCATCATTAGGGTAAATGCTGATCGTTTGGTCTCTTATAGATGATTTTCAGTATGTATCAGTGATATTATATGTTTTCTGATCTAATCTATAATTTAGCTGAAAAGTGAATTCTGGAAGTGACTTCAGTTCAAAGTTTGAAGGGTATCATGGGTGATTGTGGTTCCAATATTCTCTACCAAACAGTCTGGCTTTTTAAGAGAATTTGAGTTTTGTTTTACAGCTTTTCCCCATTTTATCCAAGTTACTTGTGAAATCCTGCCTCAAATCCAGATGGGTTCTAAGGAACAGTTGTGGAATTGAAAGGAAAAAATTTAAGAGACAGACTAAGGCTTTGGGGTGCCCACCTCTGCCATGGCTTCAGGAACCAGGACTGAGTAGAGAGAAAGAAAGTGTATTCTTAATGTTGGGTCTCTACTCAAGTACTCCCTCAATACAAGAACACTTTGTTTTATTAAACTGACATTCCATTATGTTCAACTTCCTGACGTGATCACTGAAGACAAAGTGGATACATAAGCAAATGTGGTGAAGAAAGCTGATGGTGTCTGGCTGTCAACAGATATAGTGTATGGGGTCTCAAAGGTTTGAAGGTAAGCAAGTGATCATCTAGCTGAGAAGTAACCAAGCACACATGGAAGAAGCACACCAGCCTGTGTGATCATGAGGTGTTGATAGGATTAGGTATCAGGCATCAATGAAAAAAAAAAACTCATATCATTGTGCATGAGGGGGAGTGCAGAATGGAGACCCAGAGCCCATCTTTAGGCAATTGGACATCCCCTTACAGAAAGGTTGCAGGGAGGAGACAAGCCAGTCAGGGTGCAGTATAGCACCCTGTATGATGAAGCATACAACTTTCCTCTAGTTCTCTAATGCTATCTACTGCACCTCCCAACCACTATCATTATCCCAATTCTATCTTACAAATCTGGCTAGATCAAAGGATGTACACTGGTACAGATCATAGCTGGAGACACAGGGAATCCAGGACAGATAAATTCCTCAGGACCAATCATGAGAGTAGAGATACCAGGAGGGTAAGGAGAAGGTGGGGCATAAAGGGGGAACTGATTGCAATGACCTATATATAGTACTCCCTGGGGGATGGACAAGAAAAGTGGGTAAAGGGAGACAGAACAGTGTAAGACATGAAAATATAATAATAATTTATAAATTATCCAGGGTTCATGAAGGAGGCGAGGAGGGAGGGGAAAGTGATCTGATTTTTAAGTAGCATTCAAGTAGAAAGAAAATGTTTTGAAAATGATGATAGCAACAAACATCCAAATATGCTTTACCAATGGATGGATGGATGGATTGTGATGAAAGTTGTACAAGCCCCCAATAAATTGATTTAGAAAAAGCAAACAAACAAATGAAACATCAACTTATATGGTCTCAGCACATGCAAGGTTCCCCCCGCCCCCAACTATAGGTAAACACTTATGTAACAAATTAGGCTGTACCCTCACCCCAGAGGTCTCTGAGTTCATTGAAAGAGTAACCTAACACCAGTGCTGGGGGCAAGTGAAGAGGAGTGACTATCCCCCAGCAAGGAGAATAATGGTAGCATGCCTGTTCCTATAGACGGGTGGTTCTCAAGCTGTGGGTGGCGACCTCTTTGGGGTTTGAATGAACCTTTCACAAGGGTTTCCTGATTCTTACAGTAGCAAAATTACAGCTATGAAGTAGCAACGAAAATAATTTTATGGTTGGGGAGTCACCACAACACGAGGCACTGTGTTAAAGCTTCATGGCATTAGGAAGGTTGCAACTATTGAGCCAGATAGCAATTAGTCATGGTTTGTATGAGGTAAATTTAAGATAGCCCTCCTATGGGATGATGTTGTGGGGAATACATTATATTATAAGAATATGATTGGGACTCATCTCTAACTCACAAGTATGAAGACCTCCCTCTCCCCAGGATCCTGGCCTCCCAGACTTCTTAAAATATGAGAATAAAGAATTCATCCACATCACTCACCAGTCCGCTCTGCCTCACAGTTACTCTGTTGTGTCTCCCATTTTAGTCTATGTGCCGCTGAAGCAAGCACTGTGTCTCCAATTAGAAGAGTTGGTAGTTGTAGCTGAGCACTGTGTTGGTCCTGGTAGACTAGAGAAATAAATCCAGATAGATGCAGATGTGTATAAGAAAGAGCTTTATATACAAGAGCAATTGAATATTGAGAAAAGATCCTGGTCTAGTCAAAATTAAGTCCATAAGGCCTACATTAGCCCATATGTCCAAAACCAAACCATAAATTCCTCTTCAGACTCACAAAACACAGGCAATGATGCTGAATACAGGAAGATCACAGGCCAATGGGTGGAAAGTCTAGTGGATACAGTGATGGCGAAAACATGGCATGGGTCTCCACGTGACTCTTCCAGCACCAGAACACTGGCTGCATCAGCGTAACTCCCTCAGGCTTGTCCTCAAAATTGTCTGAGGGAGTAAGTTCGTGTCCCACCTCCAGCAAGCTATTTATTTCCTTAGTATCTCTACATGAAGGCATCAAGCTGCAAACTTACTGACAGGCTAACCTCCACCCCCGACAAGTTGACACCAGATTATGTAACTACCACAGGAATTACCTAGTTCTTCTGTCTCAGGATAGATAAGACTGGTTTCTTACTAAAAAAAAAACATTTTTATTGGGTCATCATTCATATATAATACAATTCATTGGTTCAATCACATTAAGAGAAGTTGCACAATCATTACCACAATTTTAGAATATTTTTTCCTTCTTGTGCTCATTATTAGCTTCCTATCTTCCCCCACTCTCCCCTGCCATATCCCCTGAACTCATTAAGATAGTAACTGTCTTTATAGATTCACATATCCTGGATTTCATGTACAGAAAAAACATAACACATACATAAATGAATAAATACATAAATAATTAAAAACTAAGAACAATAACAAAGTAAACCAGAGAAAAACCTCAACTGAAAATAAAGCAGAAAGTATTAAAAAATTAAGCAAATTAAAATGAGTCAAAAGGAGATCAATGATGAGGTGTTAAATTTTAATCTAACTGAATTTGCATTAATCCACTCTTCAATGCACTCTGCAGGACAGCAAGGCAATCCACATCCCTGCTCATAGTCAGAGGGGATTCTTGGAGTCTTTGGCTTCCTTCAGTCTTTTTTACCCCAGATGAATAGAGACCGATAGTTGTCTCTTACATGGCTGCTCAGGAGCTTTTAATACTCCAGATGCTATTTACCAAACTAGAATGCAGATCATAAGTGTTTTTCTCCTGACTTCATTTCATCTGCTTATTTTAAATTAAAAAAACCCCAACCCTTTTAAACATGAAATGTGTAAATTTTACAGAGCAAATTGGTTTTCTCTTCAACAATTCTAACATTCTGTTATATGTCCTTGATTATGACTCCCACAATGTTACATCATTAATTCTATTTCTCCTTGTGTTTCCCTTTTCTATTCCTTCTTCTTTCCTACCATTTCCTGCCTTTGAATTTTGTTGTAAGCAATGGCACCCTTTTGATCTTGGGTGGCCTCGATTATTCTGAGTTCCTACCTCCCTACTTGTGATAGGTAAGCTTGTTGTGCCAACACGGGCAAAGAAGATAGGTAGATCTGTAGTGACAACATGGCCAATGAGCACACGAGATCAGCTGAAGGTCGGAGCTAGAAATGGCTTGGTGAGCCCCACCCTTGCTCTCTTGCTCTTGGATTTTCAGACCAGACAGCTGTCTTGTTCGTCCTGTGCCTCGATCTCCAAGCAACTCAACATGTGGGACACCTCATCGATGGACCGTGTTGCTGTGAGTTGAGGTACCTTCAAGCCGTGCTTCGCCACGCTCCTGCAATATACATCTTGAGCTGGGGACTGTTGGACTCTGTCATCTGGCTGACTGTTGGTGACCTGCTTTGCTGTTTGCTGCTTATGGCCAGATAGCCTGAATTGCTCTACAGAGGACTACTCGGTGGCCCTCAAGACTCCAAGGACTGCCAGTCTGCTAGCTGTGTCATGCAAATGAGTTGCACTATAGATTAGTTAACTGTTTATTTCTTATCTTATATATCCTTCTATCTATATAAATATATAAAGAGAATTACTAGTGTCCTGATTTTGTTTCTTTAGAGAACCCTGTCTAACACACTACTGTTACTGTACACCATGCAGACTTCTTTATTGTTTAGCTGAAACTTAAGCCATGCAGGGAATGAGATGGTGGTAGTGGTGACTTTAGTTCCAGACCTGAAGAGTGACTAAGAGACCTAAACTTGGGGTCTGCCTGTCTTTCTCCTACCAGTTAGCTGGTGTTTTTTGATTTTTGAATTTTATTCCACATATTTCTTCTTCTCTATTTAGGATGCGTTATTGGGATTCCCTTCATATTAGTTTGTAGTTGTAGCCAGGCACCATCTAGTTCCTTTGGTTTCATGGTGGTGGAAATTGAGATTTCAGTGACTCATTAATACTTTATAGCACATAAGCTTTGTTGGTTATAGTATGTTAATTGACTGAATTGTCCTGTGGGACTATGAGTCTATCTTCAAACCCAGTAAACTAATCTTAGGAGATATTTGGTTCTGCCTGGGAATTATCTATGACTGAAGTCCCTATGTGCTTTATTCAGCACACACAATTAATATATTCATATGCCTACAGACACTCCTTCCAATATAGGCATACCTCTCTATCTTTGTAGCCAATTGTGTATTCTTTGGTTGTTACCATTGTTCATGCAAAATTTTATGTTTTAGATTTAGCAATAATGTCCTTTTCTTAGGTAATTTTTAGTATCAACATTCACTTTGGTAAAATAGTGGACATTACATACACATTCAGTATTGTGACAGCGTTTCTTGCAAACACTCTGTCTCAGCTGCATTTACTTATATTCCCCTCAAAGTGATGATTTGAACTCAGGGCCCTGAGTGAGGAAACACCGGGAAGCTAGTGCCATGAATGATCCATGGGGCCTGTGTTGCTATCGCCTGCCCTGGCTCGACCACTGCCCAGCAGCACCTGCCATTGAATTCATTCTCATTGTGACTCATGGAGACCCTGTGGGATTAGAGTAGAACTGTGTTCCATAGGACTGTCAGTGGCTGATGCTTTTGGAGTAGAAAGAAAGGGATCTTTCTTCTGGTGTTCTTTCGGGTGGATGTGAACCTCCATTCAGCATTTGAGCACATTAAGTGTTTGTACATCACAGAGACTTCCCATGACTCACTTTCTCCTGATGCTCTTTATGGGTTCATAAGGCCAGGGCTGGACTGTGTTGGGTATGTGGTTGATGCCACGTGTGCACCCTGCTCTCTGTCCCTGTGCTCTGAGCTCCCCAAACCTTAAGCATCTTAAAGTTTGGGCCCTGCAAAAGGGGGAAAAGGAGACAGGGCTGGGGGGAGGGGGATAACATTAGAACAATAAACATTTAGGCATCTGCGGCTGATTTAAGACCATTCTAATTTAGCAGCTGTCTTGGCACAGCTGGCCACACTAGTGTACACCAGCCATTGAGCAAAGAATATATTTAACATGATTTATACAAGCAACACCACAAAAGGTTCCTACCCAAAATACAGCTTTGGGGGTAGAAACAGGGAATGGAGCTTTTAGCATTTGTTTTCAGTCTTGGCTTACTCCTCATTTTGAAATGTGCATGTTTCTTCGTGTGAGTGTGTGTGGAGCAAAATTATCTGAAAACTCTCAAGAAATTGCCTTTTCAGCTCTCACCTCCATTTTCGGCTTCTTCATGCCAGAGCACCAGCTGCTCATTCAGTGCTCTACCATGTTCTGTTGCTTATTTTCCCATCATTTATTCACCATTCATTCATCCAAATATCTATTCAGTACTTATTAACTAAGCTGTGCTGGATGCTGCAGTAGATATTATATGTGTCACAGCATTTGGCAAAAACCTCCTTTAGTTTTTTTTCCTACTTTTTAATGTCATCATTAACTTTGGTCAAGTTGTGCACATTTTGTCTATATTCAGTATTGTGGCAAGTTTTCTTGAAAACAAATAAATAAACAAACAATTACTTCTAGCAGATGCTCCCAGTGCCCTCACCATGCCCTTTTGGCTTGCTCCAGAGAGCATGTTCATCAGTGAGAATATCTATACATTTTGAGGACCTCTCACCTCGAGCACCTGTATCTCTCGGTTACTTGTACCTCTTCTGGCCACAGATACTTATTTAGCCCACAGACCGGTCAGTTCAAGAAGGCTGAAATACTACTTCTGAAGTATTTTCAATGGAGCCCTTTAGAGAGGCGACAACAACATTCACAACAGTCTCATCCATGCATTGACCCCTACTTACTGGCTTTCCTCCCTTCCCTGTCTTACTGGCTCATGCCTTCCCAAACAACCATTGCACACAAGTTCTTATCTCTGGGTGTGCTTTGGGGAATTCTAACTAGGGCACTAGGGAAAACAAGACATGTGCAGCTCACCTATTCAAGGCCCCATAAGTCTTCAGCACCGCATAGGCTCAGGGAGGGGAGCAGACATTTATTTGATTTAAATAAAAGCAGTACATGCACATCGTTGAGGAAAGTCAAGCAGTTATAAGATCTTTTATGATCGACATGGAAATCGCTTGTTCTACCTCTTTTACTGCCTACTTTATTTTTAAAGCTGTTTGTTCTGGCACTTACTGTGTTATTGCTAAACACTCTTCAGCTGTTCTCGTGGTAGATAAGCACTTGAGTCTTATTTGCTCTTCACTTCCCTCTCCCCATCTTATTAGTGTTGAACGCTTACATTGTTATGGGGATTGTATATATCTTCTTTACTCCCCTAGGTTATTGTGATGGTTTCCTTTAATATGCAATTTCTCCTCCAATGATTACATTAATCTATCTATCTATCTATCTATCTATCATCTATCATCTATCTATCCATCTTCTATGTCTCTCTATCACCTACCTATCTATCCATCTTCTATGTCTCTCTATCATCTATCTATAATTCCCACCTACTTATTGATAATTTTTGAATTTCATGACTTTCTTATCTTCTTGCTCTATCTGTACTGTACTCCAGTCATATCATTGTTAACTTGGCACTGTCTTTTGCTGTTGTTGATTGTTGCTGTTGCTGATGTCTTTGTTGTTTTTTACAACTTATTTTCTAAATGTTCTGTACTATTTTTTCATAGATTAGCCCTTCATTTTGTAATGGGGGACAAATGCTACAGTACCTTGCTGAAGAACAGTATAGCATTGGTCTAAAAAGCAAAGCAAAACACACCCCATAAGTTGCCATTGAGTTGATCCAACTCATGGTGTTTGAGTGCAGAACTGCACTCCATAGGACTTTCAGTGGCGGTGCTCAGGAGTAGATCTCCAGACCTTTTTTCCAAGGGGCTTTTTTTTGTTTGTTTTTGTTGGACATCACTGCCCTCTGGTGGTGGGAGTAGGAGGCCCAGCCTTTGCTCCTGTGGAGCTGGAATTGAGCCTCCATCCCACTGGGCTGCAGTCCTATGCACAACCACTATGCCACCGGGACTCAGCCCTCCAAGGGAATTTTGCGTGAATTCAAACTGCCCTCATCTTTTGTTCTATAGACAAGTGCTTAACCATTTGCACCATCCAGGTGCCAGAAAAAATATCTTTAAAGGTTTTAAAATGGAGTCTAAAAATGTAAATTAAATATTTTTTTGTCTACACTTTTAATTCCTGAAGTCTCACAGATAAAAATATTGCCTTTCCCTAATTTTTCATCTATTGTGTTTGATGAAAGAGAATGAAATATACTAATCTCCATGCATGAAAACCGATTTCTGATAAAGTTCAAAACATTAAAGTAGGTATGGGTGTAGATTTTTAGTCCTTATGTTTCTGAAAGAATTCTAATACTTGATTGATAGTTTGGTGGGCCACAGTTTTCAAGCATTTTCCCTTGAAGTTTAAAGACATGGCTTCATTTTCTTTAAGCTTCTAGAGATGGGGTTAAGAAATCTGATGCCATTTTGCTGCCTGTCCCTTTGTATACTGATATGTCCCCCGAAATGTCAGTTACTAGGAAACCCAGGAGAGTTTGGCTGTGAGTTCTAGGATAATTGCTAACAGCATGAATCTGGAGGAAGCTTCTTCATCTAGTTTCTTTTTTTTGTTATTTGTTGATTTAATTTTTTCTTCCTGTACTAATACCAGAAACCCTGGTGGCATAGTGGTTAAATGTTGGGCTACTAACCTCAAGGTCAGAAGTTCAAAACCACCACTTACTCCTTGGAAAAGATGTGAGGTTTCCTACTCCCCAAAGAGTTGAAGTCTCAGAAACTCAGGAGGCAGTTCTGTTCTACAGACTTTCCATGAGTTGAAATCTACTCTATAGAATTATTTTTGATACTACTGTCATCTATACAAATTGTTGCAGCTTTTTCATTTTAATTTAGCATCAACAGATTTATTTTAAGTATTAACTATACAAGGAGACTCTTGTGACACGTTGGGTAAGGGTTGGGCTGTGAACTGTAAAACCATGAGGTCAACAGTTTGATACCACCAGCCATTCCATAGGAGACAGAAGAGGACTTCTCCTGTAAAAGTTTCTACTCCTTGAAAACTCACAGGGGCAGTTATGCTCTGTTCTATAGGTTCACTGAATAAGAATGAACTAAATGGCAGTGAGGCTTTCTGTTTGTTTTTTAAGGAGTTATTTTTTAATAAGGCAGTTCAAAACTACCAGTCATTCCATGGGAGAAAGAGGAGGTTTTTCTACTCCCATAAAGATTTGTAGACTCATAAAGCTGCATGAACAGTTCTACTCTGTCCTGTAGAGTCCTAGGGGTCTCTGTGCATTGTAATCCACTCAATGGCAGTGAGTTTCATTTACTTAAAGACTTATGGTGTAAAGCAAGTCATCCCAGTTTCCCACTAGAGCAATTGTTTCCTGTGCTTATGTGTGCTTTCAAAGCAAACAAAACCCCAAACAGCCTTCTGTTCCTAATGGAATTTCCATTTTTATGCAAATATTGTGGACTGAATTGTGTTCCTCTAAGTACATGTCAGCTTGACTAGGCTATGCTTCTCAGCATTATATACTTATCCTCCATTTTGTAATCCGATCTAATTATCCATGTATTATGAATCCCCTAATCTCTATAATGAGAAGCATTATGCAATGATGCAGTCATTCTTGAAGATGTGATGCAATCAGTCATTTAGTTGTAAGAAAATGAGGGTGGGATACAACCTTCTTTGGAGAGTTTCCCTGGGGTAGGGCCTACCAGATAAAAGCGAACGCAGAAAGGACCTCCGTACCACAAAGGAAGACGAGCTGGGAGCAGAGCGACTCCTTCTGTGCCTCCAGAGGCCCTGTGCTCAGAATCTCCAAAACCAGAAAGACCATCAGGGGCAATTGTTCCTTTAGGAGATTAAAGAAATGACTTGCCTCATGGAGGGGTAAGTCATGACATGAGCGAAACTTAATAAAGCTAAATACTCTCATTGGGTGGCCATGTTGTTTGTGCTGGGCTCACTTCTGTGTCCTTTGCATGCATTAATTCCTTTCATCTTAACAGCAGCCCCATTAGACTCTGTCATCTGACCTCCATCTCACTGATGGAAATACTGAGGCACAGAGAGGCTTGGTAGTTGGCCTAGAGTCACACATGCAGAGGTGGCAGAGTAGGACTTTGTGTCGGTTAGCTTCTGCTCCTAACTCCGATGTCTTTGGTCCACTTGGCTTTACTTTCTCTCGCGTCCAAATACAACAGATATTAAGACCTGAGAAAGGGAGAAGTGGGGCTAGAGGAAGTAGACTTGGTAGGGGGTGTTAACAAACAGAAGGAAAAGGGATGGAAGGGACAGGACCAAGGCTAGGCAGGGTGTGGAAGGATGTTTTGAGCACCATGTTCTTGCTTCTGGTGGTGTGAACAACTTAAGATGTCGTGTTGTGTGATGGAAAGACTTGTGCCTTGAGCCAAAGACACAGGCTTGAGTCCTGGTCAAGCTCCTTCCTATGAAGCATCTTGGGCAAGATCTTTGATCTCTGAGCTTCATTTTTCTTATATGTAAAACCTATTTTATATTATGGTTACCTAACACAAGTTGGTTAATGCATGCAAAATGCATGAGCTTTATTTATTTCTCAGTCTTAGTTTTTCAATTCTGCTTATTTATTCAATAACATGTTATGGAATATTTATGGGAGCTATTAGTCCCTGAAAAAGAACACTGTTCTTGGTAAAGTAAAGCAGAGAAAATGAGATGGGTCGACACAGTGGCTACAACAAAGTGCTCAAACACAACAGCAATGGTGAAGATGGTGCATGACTGGGCAGTGTTCTGTTCTGTTCTACTACTAAGTGCCACCATGAGTCAGAGCCAAAATTCTTACTATGTGCTTTATTTATAAGGTTGCTATGACTTGTGATCCCCTTGCCAGCCAGTGCACAGCAGCAGCAGCAGCAAGCCTCATTGCTAACGTTTGTAGAAGATTTACCTTGTTTCAGACACTGTGCTGAGTTTCATGCATATTATTTTATTTCATTCTTTCAATAATCTTATGAATATTATTGTTATTATCATCAAAAGTGAAAACAGAGATCTCCAGAATTTTTTTAAAAGCGGGTTTATGAACTCTGGTGGTTAGGATAGGAATATACATCAATGAAGAACTTCACTGAGCTTAGGAGAGGAAAAAGGCAGGAATTTGACATTCTGAAGATGGAAGAAGAGGGATTCTCCTTCTGGGAGCTCATGCTGGCAAGGATGGAGAACTGGTTTTCCAGATCCACTACTGCCACCGTTTGTCACCATGTTAGAGTAAGAGTGTGCACCATAGGGTTTTGTGTAGCTGATTTTTCATCAGTTGATAGCCAGCTCTTTCTTCTTGAGACACCTCTGGGTGAACTTGAGACCCTAGCATTTAGATTAGTGGCTGAACCTGTTAATTGTATACCATCCAGGGATCCAAAAGTCTGAATAACCTAAAATTAAAAAAAATATGAACCACTCCCACTGAGTGGATTCAACTTGTACCACTCCTATAAAGGGCTTTCCAGGCATTGTAAGTATTCCCCAGAGCAGACAGTCTCCCCTTTCTCCCGTGGAGCAGTTGATGTGTTTGACCTGACAACCTTGCAGTGAGTTGCCCAGTGATGCCTGAAGAGCGCCACTGGGGTTCCTTAAATTGCAGTCCTCTCTTCCAACCCCCCCAAATGAACCAGCGACCCAAGGATAATTTGGACAAGTCATAAATGTGCACATGATTCAGTTAAAGAAGACCCACTCCCCAGAGAGAAAGTTCAGATGGTTGTAGTCAGAGTCCACCTCGTTCAACCACTCAAAGCCCACCCTCCTCCCAGGGTTTACACTGGTGAGAACAGTGTTCTGGTTTAGTTCCATTTCCATAATGTCCCTGTCTCGAAGCTGGTGAAGTTGAGACTGAAAGACCAATCTGTCCAAACTGACACAGGATCCAGAATTTGGACTGAGAGTAGCTGCCGTAGTACCCGAGTTCTGATTCACAGTACTGTTTGTCACTTTCTTTAGGCTTTCTGTGGGATAGGAAGCCTGTCCTCATACAGGGATTCCATGCAGGAGCTTTTTCATGCCGAGAGAACTGGGCCCTCAGGGCTAGGATTGAAGCCCATTAAGGGAGCGGGTAGAGAGAGCTTCATGGAAGAAGCTCAGGCTAGACCTCGAGTGGCTGGTGAGACAGACAGACACACTGGTGGACAAACAAACAGATGTATTCCACTACCATCAAGTCAACTCAAAGAGACTCTATAGAGGAGTTCTCAGTCTGTAAATTATTTTAGGAGCAGAAGCCTCATTGTTTCCCCCCAAAGCAGCTGGTGGGTTTGAACTTCCAACCTGTTGATAGTGAAGAGTTGCTGGTGAAGCGCCATCTAAGACCCTGTGGCAGCCCCTACATGGCTTATCTACCTAAAGACCCCATTTGCTCTCCACACTGAACATCCTGAAAGCAGACTTAGCAAAGGAAGCCAAAGCCTGCTGCCAGCCAGGCTGAAAATCACAATAATTTGACAATTCATTTTTGGGATTTCATGTGGATCATGATGTTCCCTCAAAAGGAAATGAACAAAAATAAAAAAAGGCATTTTTATTGGTTTTTTTTTTTGATCTTGGATGATCTGCGTATGGTATAAATGCTTGGGGAATTGGCACCTCTGCATAATAGCTGCAGCGGGAGTAGTCAATAGAAAGAAATGAGTCCCAAGCAATCAATAGACAAGAAATCCGAGATTTGGAATCATCACTGATTCCTGAGGTTGTGGGGAGAGTCGCTGGTTTGGAGCAGGAGGTCATGGGGCGGGGGTACAGCTATTACGGTTATTGGGACAAGAGCTGTGTGAGCTGGAGATGCAATGGATGGAAGCTCAGTGAGGCCTGCGCCCCTGTGTGCGCCCACGACTCCATCAGAGGGAATCAGGAGCCCGTTGGCAGTGGGCCCTGGCCCAGAGTGTGGCTGGCCGAGTTTATAGACTTGTGCAGAGCATTGCTTTTTCAGTCTGAGGGCTGGGGATAGTAGCTGTACATTGCAATCAGTGAAAACAACAAATTCACTGCCATGGGGTCATTGCTCTGCATAGAGACCTTACAGGCCAGAGTAGAACTGCCCCTTTGCGTTCTGGGGACCATAACTTCTATGCAAAGCAGCTGGTAATTTTGAACAGCGAATCTTGGAAATCACAGTCCATTTCATAAGCACCAGGGCTGATCAGCAGGGGAAGTTTTTTGTTGTTTAAATTTTGTATTAACTACAGATTCCTTGAACCCCCGTTCCAAGCCATTGCAATGTGAATAGTCTTGGAGGTGGGGACAGGCCTGCGCTTACACTTTTAAAGGTCTCAAGAGACCACAAAGTCAAGCTGCTTTCAGGCTCTGGCACCTGTTGCCCTGGGTGTGACGCAGCGGCCTTTCTGTAGCCCCAGGGCAGCCCACGTCTATCAGAGGACAACTGTTTTCCTTGGGGTTTCTGAATGCTGACTTTTGGGGGAAAGAGATCAGTAAGTTTTCCTTCTGAGGCACTTCTGGTGGACTTGAACTTCTAATCATTTGTTTAGCAGCTAAGCACACTAACTGCAGCAATCAGGGACACCCTGTGCTCACAAGCAAGCAAGCAAACAAGCAAACAAACCTACCTACCCCATGTGACCTCATGTGTGCAGGGCAGAGCCCCAGGGGAGTTCTTTGGCTGTGACCTTCAGCAGCAGATGGCCAAGTCCTTTGGCTGAGGTGCCTCTGAGTAGGTTTAAACCACCAACCTCTCGGTATAGTTGAGTGCTTAATTGTCCATATGATGGAGGCAGCGTGGGGAAGGAAGCTCCCTTCTGCGTTTTCAGGCTCCCCAAGGCTTCTTGAAGGGTTTTTATGGTCTCCCCCTGTTGCTCAGAGATAGGGTCTCAGGAAGGAGATAACAAATGGCTCTTTCTAGGAGCCTGTGCAGGGAGCTCCCCCTGAAGCTCTTCTCTCGTGGCTCCTCAGCCCAGGAAGTGTTTGGGAGTGTCTCCCTGGGGAAGGAAATGCAGGCTGGCAGATAGTCATCCAAACCCCTAGCTTATGCTAGTACCTTAGCTCTTGATTCTCAAGAAGCTCCTTCTCTCAGAGGTATTTTCCTTGATGGTAAAGACAAAGATTCAAAAGCTGTTCTAGAAGCTTAGATGAAGTGAAGGAATTTCTGCTGCCCTTGGAATAGAAATGGGGAGGAAAACACCTCTGCATATCACCCACCATTCCTGGCTATAGACGGAGAACTTGCAGAAGGGGGATGAAATTCTAGTCCCGTCTGTACTCAGCTAAGTTTGACCATTTTTCAAGGATCTTTCTTCTGGGCAGTCCTCCCTTCATCTGCCACCTTAGGTCCCTCTTATGCCGCATCATCCAGAACAGGGTTTTTTTAATGTCTCCATCCTGAACTGATATTACTTCTCCCATTTAGTGTTTATTTTTTAAAAGAATGTTTTATGCAGTGGGCTGCTAACTGCTAGGTTCAGACCCACCAGTCAATCTCAGGAAGAAAGATGAGGCTGTCTGCTTGGGTAAATATTTATTGTTTTGAAAACTCCAAGGAGCATTCCTGCTCTGAGTTGTTATGAACTGAAATTGACTTGATGGCAGTGGGTGGTGATAAGTCTCTAGGAAGCAAGGGCAGTCCTATTTTCAGCTTTTGATCCTAGAATCTAGCTTGGGGCTCTTTAGAAATGAGTGAATACTCAAGCTTGAGGTTTGTGCTCTGTCTCCGCCATGAGACTATGCATTTTAATATCTCTCTCTGTCTCTCTGTCATTCTCTCTCTCTGTCTCTCTCTTGTTCTCCCTGAGGTCATAGCCACTCTTGCATGATGAGTTGCATGATTATTGTAGCAACTGCAATAATCACAATTGAATCGTGTCTCCAGCGAACAGGGTACACTTGAATTCCCTTGTCCTTTCTTTCCATAATGTCTCTCTGATCCAACATGTCCTAGTGAAAGCACCAGTATCACACTCATTAGAAGTAAAAGCAAAGAACTTTACTGGAAGCTAGTGAGATTTAACTCAGAAACACACAAGCACCCAGAGAAGGCAAAACAGTGCTCCAAATTGCAAGAAAAGATGAGGATTTTATTGATGGAGTAAACACAGAACTTTGTACTCACAGTTGTGAATGAGTGAATGCCAAAACATTACAAGAAGGTTGTTAAACTATGATGCTTGTGGTTTTATAAGCATTTCTGTTTCTTAGCTTTCTGGAGCATGTAGACTGAGGCATTATTCTTGGATCAAGCCAGGCGAATGCTCTCTAAAAACACCTTTTAAATTAATAATTTCTCGCACAGTTAAAATTTTTATCTTTGTTTCTTTGGGGTTACAAGCTGTTAAACTTTAACAAGAAGTTGAGATTTTAAGCCAACCTGCTCTTTAATTCAAAATGGAGTTTACTTTAGATCCAGACCAGTCATTTTAGTCCTGCCAAGTGTCTTGGATTTGCAGTTCACTTCCAGTAATTCATGCCTGCCTAGTCCTACCATTCATCACTGCAAGCCTTGAACAGTCAGCTCCAACAACTGCCTCTTTCTCCCCTCTTAGTTACTACACATGCAGTTTCTTCTGTCTTCAATGTTCTCCCCCCCTCCCCAAATCTTCACAAACTGACAAAATCCCATCAGCCAAGAAGCCTTATCTATAAATATGGCCTTCTCAGTAGAGCCTTCCCAAATCCTTGCAGGCAGAAGATAAGAGTCAAGTTCTTGTGGACTTGATTTTGATTCATGGCGACCCCATGTGTGTCAGAGTAGAATTGCACCTGGTAGGGTTTCCAATGACCCTTTCAGGAATTAGATTGTCAGGTCTTTCTTCTGAGGTACCTCTACATGGGTGCAAAAGTTTGATTTGCTGGTTAGTAGCTGAGGGTGTTAATTATTTGCATTACCTACGGATTTCAGAATAAAACATGTATTTCATGATCGATCCATTTTCAGACATCTAATGGCATGCACTGTGACAAAGAAAATTTTAACCTCTTTCCTCTGTCAGTGATATGATTACCTGTATACATGTAAATCTCTACAATTCTTGTCTTATCAATTTTGACAGGAACTCATGTTTGGTCCTCATGTCATGAATGAGGGTTAGGACCCTGGCCCACACCTCATTCTTCAAACTAGTTGGAGAAGTTTTCCCAAACAAAATATTTCTCCCCTCCATCAAAATGTCGAAGGTCCAGACTAGATATCAAACATCCCCACGCCTATCTTATTTCCAAATCTAAATATGATGAATTTTGTGTATCTGCAACTCTACAGGATTTCGTCTTGGGAGGCATGGCACAGAGGCTCATCTCTGCAGCCCAGCGCCTAGGGGAATCAACGGACTTTCCTTCAGCTGTCAGAACAATGAGCTCAAACTTGGAATTATGTGAATGCTGTGCACTGTACTGTTGGCCTTTGCCTCTGGGGAAACTTTGTATTGACCGGATTTTTCAAGTATATGTGCTGCTGAAGCGAGCACCTGACAGAGTTTTTCACAGTTCCCATTATGGAGGTCAAAAAGTGAACTTGTAAAATCTTGGTCCGGTGGAGATGCAAAGTGATGCAGTGATTAAAACACTCAGCTGCTAACTGAAAGCTGGTGGTATGAACCCCTCAGCTGCTCCACAGGAGAGAGAGGTGCCATCCTGTAAATCTCAAGATTTGTAGCCCTGGGAACTCTCGGAATGGTTCTAGTGATTCTTATATGGTAGCTGTGATTTGACATTGACTCTACAGTAAGGGACTTGGGTTGGCTTTTGAAAATGGTAACCTCAACGATTTTGGCTTTGGGGTTTGTGAACCTAACTAGTTTTGTATATAAATGACAAATCATAGCCTAACATTCCAAATTCTCTAAGATACCAATTTCCTGGAATCTTCATTTAATCTGCTTATAGCATCTTACTGGTAGTCTATGATTTCATGAGTTGAATAAAACATTTGATCCATGTTTCTTTTGTATTTGCACGGGAGTTGGAATTTTACATTTTTGAAAATCCCTTTAGCCTAGAATATATGGTGGCATCATGAAGAAATACTCACCTTGTTATGGTTTATAAGCAGTAGATCATAAAAACAGAGACCCCTTTTCCTCTTCAGGCAAAGCTGCAGCACTGACTGCAGCTGTTACTCAGCATGGAGCAGGGTCAAAGTCTGGTTAAGAGTAGGAACTTCTCTTTGTTTGATGAGTCTCGACAACACAGTCTTTGGAAGAATGTTAATATTCCTGATGATGAAGAGGGTTTACCCTTAGGTCTCTCAGAAATAAATGGATCTTTGTCTTTCCTGTTACAGAAAATCTCATCTGGAGTCAAGCCACCATTTTCCCACACTCCCGTCATTTTGGGTCTACTTTATTAGAAAGAAACTGTGATACTGGGCCATCTGGGAATAGAATGCCGCTACTCCCTAGTCCTTCTCTAAATCCCAGATTTTGCTGGTTATAACTAGTGGTGATTCTACTGAAGTTAAGTGGCTAAAGGGCAGGCCTAGTGGTAACCATTCTCCAAAGCACAGGGCATGCCCCACAACAAAGGATGATTGGCTCATGGTGTTAGTAGGCTGCAGGTGAGAAAGCCTGTTTTAAGTGGGGTCTGAGACAAGGACTGTGTTCTCTGAAAATGTTAGTGGGCATTCTCAATACATCGATGAGTGGAGACTCAGGAAGGTTAATTGCCTTGGCCAAGATCACACAGCAAGGAAGTGAGTGTAGGGACCAGGTCACAGTAGCTCTGGGTCTGTTCTTATTCTCAAGTCTGTTGCTTCTTTGAACTGTGGGTGGAACTAAGGAGACTAGGGAGACTCGAGGTTGGTGATCTTTAAGAGGGGCAGTAGCTGCAGGAAATGGGAGAGGTATAAGTTGAAGGTCTGAGAGGTCCCTATCCTGACTTATTTAATAAAGAGTTAAACCTGTGCCCTGTATGCGTGTACCTTTAGTCATTAGTGCGGGGGCCCAGAGTCATCCGCAAAGCCTGCTGCAGGACCATCTCTGCGGGTGATGGCAGTGTGGATGAGTGGTAACGCCTTTCTTTTGTTCATCGTAATACTCAGCCCTCTCTGCAGTTGTGCCCTTTTTAGCAAGCAGTGGCTGCCTGGGGGAGCCTGACGGAGATTTTTTTGTGTGAAAGGGGAGAAGGGGTGGCAGGGGTGTGTTGAGTCTCGGTAAACAAATGGAAGCTGGCCAACACCACAAGGGCATGCATGATTGCCCTCTGCCAAACAGCCAGCATTAGCAATTAGATCTGGGAGCTGAGCAGATGAGGAATAAAAATGAGCTGTTGGCTCCAGGGAGGCATGGGTAGCTTTTTAGAAAGATTAAAGCTACCCGGTGCCGTTCTGTCTCCTAATTACACTCCTTCTAGTTGATGTCTCTGAATGTTAGTGACTCTGCACGAACTGTGCAGCTCAAATACACCGTTACTCTGGTCCACAGATCCCGTGGGAAGGGCCTGAGTGAGCTGGAGTAAGGGCCTGACCCTAGAACTCTTCCTGGTGCAAGTCTGCGCTCTCCCACCTAGGGCTTTCACCCACTCCTCTCCTTTGCATTCTTGTGCGCCTTGCCCACAATGGATCTCTCCTTGTTTCTTAGTGCTGCTCTATCAGAAGTACCTCAAATGGGTGACTCGAGTGAACATTCATTTTCTTACAGTGTAAGGCGGCTAGAAGTTTGAATACAGATCTCCCGCTCCACAAGCGGATGGCTTTAACCAGCAAATGCATTCTTTCATAGGTTAGGAGATGTCCACATTCAGGGTGCCAGCTCTAAGGGAAGGCTTTCCAGCTCGCTCAGCCCCTTCCTCTGTCACTTTGGGGGAAACGGTTTTGCCTCTTTTAAACATCTGTGGGCCTTGTGTTCCTGGGAGATCAACATGCATCTTAGCATCTACCTTCCCCTGGGTCTTGGAAGTTCTCAGAACAGGGGTCCCTGATGCAAAGGAAGTATTCTTCTAGCCCTGGCTCTGCTTTCTTCGTGGCACTTAGGCCCCTCTGATCTTTGCTTGCTTCTTCAGAGCTCTTTTCTATCTCAAAGGACATTGTCTCAAGAGACTACCTCCAACTCTATCCTGCCTCATGACCATCATAGAGATTTGGATTGACAACGCATAGGCACATCAGATCACAAAATGGAGGATAATTACATAATACTGAAAATCATGACCTGGCCACGTCGATACACACACACACACACACACACACACACACATTTTGATGAGAGCATGGTGGGGATGGGGTACACGAGAGGGCACAAAAATTCCAATCCACAACACATCCCATCAATTGCCTTCTGTTTTTCTCTACCACCTCCTCCTTAAAGCCTGCTCTTACCACCCACCCAGAGAGGACTGCTTTGTCCTCTGAATCCTCCCTGTCTGTTCCTGGTGCATCTCCCTGTTTTCTTCTCTGGAGAGTGGCTGCTCTCTACCACTGTTGGCCCGTCTGTCACTCTGGGCTCTTTTCTCATTTTCTATGTTGAGTGCTTCACTAAGAGGAAACCTCCATACAGGACATGTTTGGAGAAACTCAGAGGGCGCGTTTTGTCCAATTCAGCCCAGAACACACCCACTGTGCTGTCTCCTCTGTCTGCTGCAATGCTGCTCAGGCCTCCTGGCTCCAGCTTCGGACCTCATCCTGCTCACCAGAGTCCCTGTGAGTCAATGCACTCATTTCCTTCCTGCATCCTAAATGCCTTATTCAAAGCCTTCCCACCCGACAAATGGGGCAGTGCCTGCACAAGAGGGATTCTGATGACGGGAGATGTCTCCATCTTGTTGCGGCATTTCTCAAGTTCTTGTGTTCCCTCTTGACTCGCGTTTCGTCAGGGTCTTGACTAACTCATTTCTGCCCAGCTTCTTCCCCACTGTGCCAGCTCTTGGCTTTTTACCTGGAGGTATTTTCAGTTGCCATTGAATCAGTGCTAACTCAATGACAGAATGTTACCTTGCTCGAATCTGTGCCATCCTAATCACTCCTATATTTGAAAACCACTGCAGCCATTGTGCCAATTAGTCTCACTGAGAGATTGCCTTGTTTTGACTGATCTTCTGCTTTACCTTTCCTGGAGCCTGCTCTTTCCTGACGACATGTCCAGAGCAGGCAAGGGGCACGCTCGCTATTCTTGTTCCTACGGAGCATTCTGGTGCGCTTCCTCCACAGCAATTTATGTACTCTGCAGGCAGTCGATGCTATGTTCAATATCCTTCACCATCTACTTAATTTGAACATGCCATTCTTCTTGGGTCTTTCTCCAACTGAGTGGCTGAGCTGTTTTTCCTCCTGGAGGCTCAGCTAAGATAGTCTGAGAGGAACAACCCTACAGACTCATTCATCGGTGGTTTTTCCTCAGCTTCACGGGGGCTTCTAGCAGAGGCTTATCCTCTTTAGACCTCAGGGAAGAATAATAGAAGGAGGATGATCTGAAGCTTGATGATTTCCAAAAGAATTCTGTGATTACTTGAACAGAAAAATGGAGAAGCAAGAAAATTCTTACATAAAACTTACAAATGTTGAGAAGAGAAATTATTTCTTTTAAGGTGATGCCCAGACAGTGGAAACTGTTTAAAGAGATTCTTCCAGCTGAACTTCTGCAAAATCTAAAACTGGAGAACCTTTATGAAAAATATAGGCTCGATTCTAGCAGGTGGGCTTAAGCATCCAGGTATCTGAATAAAGATACCCATCTTTCTAAAGTTGCACTTCAGTGTCATTGCAATGTATTTTCTTAGTCCTTGACATTTAATTATTCATGCCTGCTTTTACTGCCTCATTTATATTACTCTCATGAACATATTATTATCATGTAATTAAATGGCATACTGCCTTGCAAAATTCGCTATCTGCTAAGTAGGTCCCAGGTAATGGTTAAAACAGTTGAGTTGGTGATCAATGAAACAGTAAAATATTTTATGGGATTTAAGATAGACAAGATATATCAAATTTCAAAAGCTGCTAGCTGAATATTCTAATGGTTTGGTGATGCTTATTTGCTAGGATCTAAATTGAGTCTTTAGTGCTAAAGTTTTCTGAAGCAAAATAAAATCAATTGCATTTGAGGAAACAAGAAGGAAAAATAAGAAGTAAGTGGAGCATATTAAGCTTAGACAGTTTGTAATCGTTAGGTGCTGTTTGAATTTGTTGAAAAGAATTCTATTATACACCACATAAAGTATAGAACATCCTTCAACAATTAAAATGACACTTTGGTTTCCCATTCCCAGGACAATAGTTCAAATAAATGGAAAAACTAACCACCAACTTTCTATGGAAAGAATAAATAAAATACTATTAAAAAAATAAAGTGGGAAGTCTTTCATGCCAAGACTCTAAAACCTATTACATTCCCATGGTAATCAAACACCTTGCAAATGATAGACATGAAGACCAATGGGTGAGAATAGGGAACCCAGAAATAGAACCCAGTAGCTACAGACACTTGTAAGACAATTAAGTAGGGGAAGAGATAGCCTTTATAATAAATGGTGCTGGAAAAAGGGGATCTCTACCTTGAAAAGAATGAAAGAGGACCCATCCTTCACCCCGTGTAAAAAATGAACTCAGGACGGGTCAAAGATCTATAAACCACACAACCATAAAGACTATTAATGAGAAAATAGAGAGAAACCGAAGGTTTATTTTGCCAACCTGGCCAATAAATATATGTGAGATTAATAAGGTTGCAGTGTAATTGAAGGGCAAAGAGATAAATGGTTCAGAAAGCCTCACTTTACTGTCTCTTGCTCTCTTTGGACCAGTGTGTGGCTGTCTTAGCTGGTTTGCTGCCTCAACTTGCAAGATATACGACACGTGGGACATGCAACTCATGAATCATGTCGCTGTACTTTAAGATTCCTTCTTCATCACACTGTTGGTGTATACATCACTTAGCTGGGGACTGTCAGACCCTGTCTTTGGCTGACGGTTGGTAACCTGTCCTGCTATTTGTTGTCTATGGCCAGACTGCCTGCATTGCTCCACAGAAGACTCAGTTGTCTGCCTCCTTGACTTGCACTCAGTAGCCATCATGAGTTGAAGGGTTGCTAGCATATTAACTGTCTCACCGTAGTGGGTTGAACTGAGCTCTCTGTACTGCTCTGTGGATGAATTAGCTGTTTATTTCTTCATGATGTATATATCTATCCATACATATATAAAATCATAAGTGTACTGGTTTTGATTCTCTAATACAGGTCCCATTACAAGGCATAATACACTACAGAATGTAATGAAAAGTATCTACATTCTAGGAGACAAAAATAAAGGACTGGGTGTGTTATTATGGGTAAATAGAGAAACAAATTCATAAATATGTATATGTATATAAGGGAGCTTTATATAAAGGGTAATTTTGCAGTAAGAAAATATCCCAACCCCATGCAGTCCAAGGCCATAAGTCTGATATTAGCCCATATGTCTGATACCAATCTATAAAATCTTCCTCAGCTCATGAACACCTGCAATGAAGCCAAATGCAGGATGATCACAAGCCAGTGAGTAGAAAGTTTGTGGATCCAGTGACAGTGTAAGTATCTCAGCACTGGCAGGACTCTCTCTGTGGCTTCTCTGGCTTCAGAATTCTGGTTGAATCCATGTGGCTTGTCAGGCTCAGGGCACTAGGGTAGCTCCATGTGACCTCTCCTCAGGGATGTTTCACAGGAAGTAAATCTTTTCAGTGGAGAGTTTCCAAGCGAGTTAGAGAGTGTCTCCTGTTTCCAAGAAGGAAGGACCAGATTTCCCAGAATTCTCAGAGGAGAGGCTGTGCCCACACAGCGGTTTCATTGGCTATCTCCAGATTGACAAGCTAGACTCCACCCCTACACTCTTAATCTTCAAATTGACACCAGATTAGGTGACTGCCACAATGGGACTTCCTAAAAGTACATTTATGCATATCAGAAGACTGAAAGTATTAAAAGAAGACCTACAGATTGGGAAACATTTAGCAATAATACATAAGATTAAGAGTAATTTTCAAAAATTGATAGAAAACGGCACTTTAATAAGAGAAATACAAAAAAATCCAATTAAAATTGGGCATAAGAAATGAATAGACATTTTACTAAAGATGATATCCAGCAACTGTATAAGAAAATGTTTTGTTCATTAACAATAAGAGAACTAGAAATTAAAACATCAATGAAATTCCACATTACACTCAGCAAAATGTAAAAAAATGAAAAGTATTAAATGCTGGAGAGGATGTGGAGAGATTGGAAAGCTCATGCTTAGCAGGTGAAATCACTATGGTGATTACTTAAACAAATGCAAATTCTATATGATCTGCAATCTCTCTACTTGGTAAGTACCCTAAAGAAATAAAGCACACCACACAAACTGACATATACACACCTCTGTTGACTGTAGAGATTTCCATAATAGCACAAAGATGCACACAACCAAAAACTTTCATTATGGAGGAATGGATAAGCAGACCCTAGTAAATACAATGAAATATTATTTATCAATTCTTTTAAGCACAAGAAGACATGGAAAAAAGATAGGAACCAGAAACAGGGAATTCAGGACAGATGATCCCTTCAGGATCAGTGGTGAGAGTGGGTATACTAGGAGCGTGGAGGAGAGGAGGGGGAGAAAGAAGGAATAGATTATAAGGACCTACATATAACCTCTTTCCTGGGGTACAGATACAGTGAAGTGGTGAGAGGAGACAGCAGACAGTGTGATATATGGCAAAGTAATAATAATTTATAGATCTTCAAGGGTGCATAAGGGAGAGGGGAGCAGTGAGTGGGGAAAATGAGGAGCTGATGTTAAGGGCTTAAATAGAAAGCAAATATTTTGAGAATGAAGAGGGCAAGAGATGTACAAATGTGCTTGACATACAATGGATGGATGTCTGGATTGTGATAAGAGATGTATAAGCCCCCAATAAAATGATTTAAAAATATAATAAAAGTAGAGAACATTATGCTTCTGAAGTCAATTAAACATAAAGAAAAATACTTAATGACACCACTATTAAAAGGTAAAACAAATATAAAACATTTTCATACCAAGTGATATGATTTTGAAGACTAGGAATGGGCCAGGGAGAGGGCAGGAGCAGGCAGAGGGGAGGGAATGATGGAGGAAAAACAAAACAAAACAAAAAGAACCACATTTATGGGGGCATTAATGGGATGCTATTACTTATTTGATTTCATGAATTGGGCTGTGCAACACAGGAGACCTTTTTCTTTAAGAATTAAAATAAATGAAATGAAAATGAAAGGGCATCAGGAGAGAGACAGAATGAGTGAGAGCTCACAGTCTTCCCACCCTCTAGATGCCTTAGCCCTCCGAACTACACACTGGTGTGAATGTCTCTAAGAGGAGGAACGTGAAACTGAAGCGGACTTGGATTCTTCAGTGACATACAAGTTCACGTCCACAAAACAAAACAAAATAATGTCTCAGAATTTTTAGTGACATTGAGACTAGTTCATAATGTATTACAAGGAGAAAATATTTATAAAACTAGTTACTCTTATACAGTTCTGTTTATACATATGCATGCTTATTTTTCACCACTTGTCTATCAGTTTTTGGTACTGTTGTGCCTGGCATGCTGCTATGATGCTAAGAGGTAGGCCACTAGATATTTCAAATATCAGCAGAGTGGACAAGTTGGAATGAAGTCCCCAAATTAAAATAGAGGAGAAAAAAAGACCTGGCAATCTCCGTCTGAGTGATCTAATTAAAGCCTTATGGATTTACAACAGAATATTTTCAAGCACAGTGCTGCAAGATGAGCCACCCCGGGTTGGAAGACATTCAAATTTCACAAAAGTGGACTTGAATATACCAATGATGATGAGAAGGCGCAGAACCATCAACATTTTATTTGGTTGTGTAGGGGTTTGCCATCACTTGGAATGGACTCAAAAGCAACTATTATATCAAAAGTTTATGTTACTTTTGACAGTTTGGAGCATGTGTAAGCAGTATATATGTTTACTCTCTTAATAAAACTCTGATGTAGGTATATTATTATAAGTATCATCAAGTTAAAAATGCATAGAAACAGGTAAGGAAGTTACAAAACAATTTTTGGAACTGTTGTCAGTTCCTGAAAGAATATGAAATTTGGTTTTTTATTTCACTTTCCATCTTGAAGTTTTTAAATAAATGCATGCATATAAAATCACTTTTAAAAAATAGCTGCAAAATATATTATTATATGGATGCCCCTTGATTTATTTAGCCCATACATTTCTATCAAATCAATTCTGACTCACAGTGGCCCTATTCTGATTCTATGAATATCTTTACAGGAGTGGACAGCCTCATTTCCCCCCATGCAGTGGCTAGTGGGGTTAAGCAGCTGACTTTTTGCTTAGTAGTCCAACCCTCACCCAATCGTGCCTCAGTCTTTTGCTTCTGTAGACATGGATTCTGTAGACGTGGATTCCATTTACCCACCTTCTCCTACATCAGTATAGGAATACCAAGAATATAATGAAAGTACTAAGTCAAAGGGTAAATACATGGAAAACGTGCTGTTTTCCAAATAGTGCTCAAAAGAAGCTGTGTCGCTTAATAACCCCAGCACAGTGGTTCCATATCTGTGCTTCTGTGTGTGCCTCTGAGACATGCCTGAAGCTTTTCCTCATCCGCAGCGTGCTGTCAAATATTATTAAAACAATAACAAAAATAAATTGTTCAAGCAATTACACATTTTTGGGTTCTGCTTGGGTGTGTTTGTGACGTTAAGACATGGAAACCAGGGTGAAAATACTCTGATACATTTAGCCTGGCTCAGTAGCTTTCAAAACAAACTTGATAAATTACTGATGGGCTTTGTCTTTTTGTTACTATTAGTAAGACTCTTTCCTTCTTCTTTTTCTAACTTTTTGTTGTGAGTTGGGTGAAGAACTTTCAGAGCAAATAGCTGTTCATTAAACAATTCATACTCATGTTGCTTCATGTCATTGATTGCAAGTTGAAATCTGCAATATCACTCATTCCACTTCTTCCTCTTCCATGTCCATTCTTCTTCCTTTCCCTCCGGAGATGTAACATTGAAAGGTTGTTGAGAGACATTGGCTGTTCTGACTTTAACATCCTTGCAACCTGAAGTTTGTGACCTGAGTGTCTTCTAGTCAGAAGTCAGCTGTTTTATCTGTGTTCCCCAGCATCTTCCTTGAGGAAGTGAAAGTAGGGAAGACACACTTTTTCCACCAGTCAATTTTGATCCTTGCAGTGGGCTTTGTTCTTGCAAGGAGTTGGCCCTCCTAATGGGAGGAAATGCCCCAACTTCACCAAACTCCCAAAGATCATCAGGATTAATAATGACTTCATAGCAGCATTGCAGACATGCATTGATTTAAAAAGAAAAAAACAAACAAAACCAAGGCAATGTAATCTGCTTTGCACAGAAGGAGAGGGAATTCTGAGAGCAGGTGCAATTTGAATTGAATTATTTCATTACTTGCTCAACGTGTGGGGCTGCTGCCAGGAGAACAAAGATGCCTCAGACTATTCTTTCGTTGCTTTCTTTCTTTTTGAGACAGTTAACTTCATTTTGTGAGATGCGAATGAGACCCACACAACTCATTTGGGCTCACCCCAGTGCTCAGCTATCTAATTACTATTTTCTTGGATGTTTATTGGATTTTTCAGATTTTTGGAGATAGCTCTATTATGAATTTGATAAAGAAAGAAGCTTACAGGAGGGTGGGTAGTAGTCTGTGGCCATTCTCTTCTGATGCAAGGTGGATCAGAGTTTCTGCTGCCAAGCTTCCGTGTCTCCTTTTCTGGGAAGCTTACAATTGGCAGCTGTACTTGATTCCTTACAAGAGTCCCTGAAATGTTTGGGATTTGTGCCAACTAAAATCCTTGGACATAGTGGGCAGCAGATTTGAGCAGGTCCTGATCCTACCTTTTGTGTGACTACCACAGCTCTGACACATGGCATCCCCTCACCCACATCTGGAGCAGAAGTCTTCCTTTCTGTGAGAGTACCACATGCCATTCTGTTTCTCTTTCCAAGAATCTTTAAACAGGTTTTAGGACACATGTGTTGTTAAGTAACTTCATTCTTTTAAGTTCCCCAGGGGATCCCTCTATCCACCATATTCGGAACATGTGTGTGTTTCAGGGCAGTTAGAGATTGTAATATGAGCCTGAGTTACTCATTAAATCACGCTCATTTGGCCATTTTTCAGGATGAACACATGGTCCAGCAAACCTATGAGATGTCCTGGGACTTTTGCTAGGAGTTCTGGGTAAGAGATTATTGATTTTTTCTACTGTATTGGAACAGAAAGTTTGAGTGCTCTGGAGTCACTGCCACCACCACACCGAGCCTGCTTGAGATTAGAGCCCACATGAAAGCAAGTGGAGAGGTGTGATGGAGGGATGGAAGGTGAGAGAGACACAGAAGGCCTGTCAAACCTCTCTGATCCAGCTGTGCCTGAAGGCAGATCTACCTTATACCTTCTCAGTTATGTAAAGCAATAAAGTCAATAAAAATAAGCCAATTTGGGTTGGGCTTTTTCTGATTTGCGTCTAAAAGATTTCTTGTACCGAATTTCCCTAAGTCAAGAGAGTGGCAAGTCCTCTGCTAGCTATTTCTCACAAAAGTCCTCTTTTTCTGACCACAGTCTACTCCTTCCTGTCTTCTCTGAAGAAAATATTAGACAATATTAGAAATATCATACTGTTAGGAACAAAAATCCATTAAAAACTTATGACTAATCACATACTAATTTAAACAATGATGATAATATTGGGAAGAAATTTTGATGATAGAAGATTAAAGGAAATAGATATTAATTAGTAGCTTAAAAACTTCCTGAGGGCAGGGGCAATCTATTGCTCCCATCTTTGTCCTGGACCTTGGCACTAAATGTGGAAATCAAAGCTTTACTGGACTCAAGGACATAAGTGTCATTCTAATTCATTTTCCTCATTGTACTGTGACCAAAATCAGTAGCAGGTTCAATGTCTATAGTTCCATTGGCCCGATTTTCCTTGTGGGCAGCACCATACTGTTGGTCTTTTCTCATTTGCTTCTTTCCTTGTATCTCTGGGCTCTTTGGTAGGAATTTTTGTCCACTTCTCCGTCATAAGCTACGCGTAACGTTTTCAACAACTTCTTCCTCTGAAGTGGGGAGCAGAGTCTTTCTTCACGGTCTTGTTTTTAGTCTGGAATCTATTCACTTTGGGTGGCTCTTCTGGCATCTTAAATACTAGTGATGTAGCTTCCAGAATCACAACAACACAAAAGCCACCATAGCACGACAAGACAGACAGATCAGTGGTAGGGGCAAGCTGAAGAAACTCTGGAAGCGTTTACTCATCTATGCCAGAAAATTTGAAAGACAGTTAGTTGGCCAACTGATTGGAAGAGATCCATATTTGTTCCCATTCCAAAGAAAGGTGACCAAACAATTCTTAAACTACAGAATGGTATCACTGATGTCTCACGGAATTTTGCTTAAAGTCATCCACAAACAGTTGCAACAGTACAAAGACAGGGGAATGCCAGAAATGTAGGCCAGAGTCAGAAGAGGACTTGGAACAAGGAATATCATGGCTGATATCAGATGGCTCTTTGCCCAAAGCAGAGAATACCAGAATGATGCTTTCATTGACTATGTAAAAGTATTCAATTGTGTGAACCATAATAAACTGGGGATCACCTTCAGAGGAATACAAATTCCAAAGCACATCATTGGGCTCATTCAAAATTCGTACATGGATCAAGAAACAATTGTTGCAGTTGAGCAAACAGAACGAGGGAATACTTACTCTGTGGCTTAAAATCAGGAAAGTGTGCGTCAGGATTGAATCCTCTCACTATATTGTTCAATCTGCACATTGAGAAAATAACTAGAGAAACTGGCTTATATGAAGAATGTGGCTTCAGGATTAGAGGAAGACTTATTAATAGCCTATAATATGCAGATGACACAACCTTCTTTACTAAAAGTGAGGAGGAATTGAAGAATTTATAATCCTCAATATAGATTGTAAATCAATGTAAGGAAAATCAAAATCCTCACAACTGGACCAATGGGTAAAACCATGATAAATGAAGAAAATATTGACATTTTCAAGTGTTTCATCTTACTTGGACCCACACTAAACACTCCTGGAAATGGTAATTAAGAAATCAAATGAAGTATTGAATTGGCAAATAAATGTTCTACAAAAGACCTCTTGAAAGTGTTAAAGAACAAAGGGCTCACTTGGAGGACTAAGTTGTGCCTGGTCTAAGATATGGTATTTTCAATCACCCCATATGCATGTGAAAACAAATTGATGAATTGGGAAGACCAGAAATGAATTTATGAATTTGACTTATATGAAGAATATTGAATATAACATGGACTGCCAGCAAAAACAGACAAATCTGTATTGGAAGAAATGTAGCCAATGCTTCTTGATCTTCGGACATGCTGTCAGGAAGGAACAGCCGCTGGAGGAGGACATTGTATTTGGTAAAGTAGAGGAACATTGAAAAAGGGGGAGGTGTTGAATGAAAAGTGATGGAGAGAGTGGCTGCAGAAATGGGCTCCACTTGTAAGGACAGTGCAGTGCGTCATTCTGTTGATCATACATTAGAGCTGACTTAACCTAAGAACAACAATAACACGGGACCCCAGAAGAAGGAACAACTATACCTTGCAAGTAAAACCAGCCCACTCCTTAGAAACAAGGATGGCTAGAATGCATCTCCAGTGCCTTGTTTTTAGGAGGCACCAGTCCTCGTAAGAGGCCTCCTGCTTGGTAAAGCAGAGGGTCAGCAAACAAGAAGAAGCCCTTGAAGGAGATGAATTGACTTCGTGACTGCAAATGTGGGCCTCACCACAGCCACAGTCATAAGGGGGGCACAGGCGGGGCTTTGTTCTTGTCTGTTGGGTTCACTGTGAGTTAGAACTAATTCGATGTCATCTAACAACAGCCCGCTGAGAGAATGGACATCACTCTGATCCCTGACTCTAGAAAGCAGAAGAACATGAAAAGAAACCTATCTGTCCGCAGAGTTTCCTACAGCAGGATTTCCGCAGAGCCTGTCTCGGTCCTTGAAAGGTTTTCTGTGGAGTGCTCTATCCTGGTAGCGGTGGGTGAGGTTTTGTGTTCTCAGGCTGCTTGTTCCTGGCACGGGAGAGAAGCTATGCAACAAGTAGGTCAGGGTCGTCTGACTGGCACCATGAAGGAGGAGGAAAGAAGTGCACTTCCTTTTTGAAGAAATGTTAGCAATGATTCTAATAACTTAGCACTTCAAGCTTGAGAAACCTGGCTTTGATCTCAGCCCTCTGGTTGAATCTAATGATCCACATAGTGCTATTCACCAGTAGTCTTGGTGCATTGGTTTAGGTTGGCTTTCTCCAAGGCAGGGAAGATGGACACCCGCTTTCTCTTTAGAGGCAAAGCAAAGATGCAATTATTTTTTGACTTCTGGAGATCCATTGGTCCCAGTAGGAGGAGGTGGGGCTGTGGAAAGCTGAGAAAAGCTGTTATTCTACACTTATTTTCTCAACCTAGTATATGATATATGTACTATTATTCTGAGGCTGTAAATTGCTATAGGATTTCTCTTGTGGACTAGCTAGTGCTTCTGAACTACTAACTTGGCTGTTCACAGTCCAGTATTTAACTCATTACAGCACCAGCATGTTCAGTTACAGTTAGGTGGCATTTATGAAATATGACCATAAGTTATATGGCACTCATTATATCCTCCACATAGAACCTTCCAATAGTTACTGCTATTTTTTCTCCCTTTTTTATCAATGGATTCATGGGGCTTACTTGGAAGATTCGAGGGAGGGCAGAACCACAGGAGGAAGGAACTTGGGTATCTTTACCGCCACTTGGAGGAGCTTGAGCACCTGTATTCCTATATCTGACTGCCACCCGTGTCAAGATGAAAGTAGATTGGGTCCCTATGTTCCCGCGTGAAGATGGTCGAATGCTCACATCATCATGTAGATGAGCTTGGGCACCTGTGGAAGAGAACGAGGAACATACACATTGGACTTTTATCCCAATAAGACATGCATTAATCTCTTATGATCCTGAGGTTTGAGATGGCAGTCAGATACTCCAAGTATAAGACTTCTGTAAGAGGGGGGAGGGAGGGGAAAAGATGAGGAGCTGATGTCAAGGACTCAAGTAGAGAGCACATGTTTTGAGCATGATGATGGCAGCAAGTGTATGAAGGTGTTAGGCACAATATATGTACATATGTATGGTGATAAGCATGGTATGAACCCCCAATAAAGTGATTTATTTAAAAAGAGAAAGATTTGTTTTAGACTGGCTTCTATTTCTTTTAACATTTCTATCTGTAATCTTCAGCATAGTGTGGTGTTTTATGCTTTTGTTTTTTGAACATGTGACTTCATCCATCCTAAGTATGACCGCTTACTTATGTCATGTGCCCTCTGTTCTGTGTCCAAGTTCAGAATCTTAAGCACCAACTTTTTTCCTCCCCTAGCTACCAAGACAGAATTAGCCAGACATCAGGAATAGAACATTATATCAGTTTTTTTGGGAGGGGGCATCATTGCCCTCTGGTGGTCGTGGGAGCTACCCAGCCTTGTTCCTGGAGAGCTGCTGTTGGATTTGAACCGCCAAGCCCATGGGCCGCAGTCCCGCACTCAACCTCTACACCACCGGGGCTCAGCCCTATATCAGTTTTTATCATCTCATTCCGAACAAACGCTTTTCAGCTAATTCTGGAACTGTCTCCTTCATTTGCTTTCCAGGGAGCTCTTGGTATATGAGACAGCATAAAACCAAGATCACTTGGCAGATAATGGAGAAGTGTGTTGGCATTAAAAACAACAAAACCTTTTAGGCAATGTCTTAAATGAACCTCAGAAGTGAAAAAGATGGTTGATTCTCTGCCTGCTGCAGACAATGGAACCGTGTCTGGTAAAGGTGGGATTTTTGTGGCTGTCTTATGCTCAGAAATCCTCCGAGACTCAGAAAGATAGGGAACGATTGCAAAGCTGACACAGCAGACAGAGGTGGGGCTCTTTGGAGACCTAGAGACAGCCTGTAATGGAAGAAATGAAATCATTGATATTTTAGAATCAATCCAACCAGTGTGGGTGAATAGAGCATACAAAATGAAGTAACCATGGATCTCAAAATGGCTTTCAAGAATAAAGTATTAAAAAACAAAATGACTAACGAGGGAAATTGAAACTGGCCAGAATCCAAGACTATCAGACTAGTTGCATCCTTTATCAGACTGAACCCCCATGATGACACACATAGTTACACCCACAAAAATTATATAAAAATCTAGCTAACAGTCGAGAGGGGCAGAGCTTCCTGACTGCTGTAACAGAATGGAACTCTTACCCTCTCTCTTGCTCTCACTCATAAGTCTTTCCTGTTTTTCTTGAAATGTGTGAATGCCCAATGAAATAAATTGATTAAAAGACTATTTGGCTCTTGTGGGTGTAATGTGAAAGAAACTGACTTACTCACTGTGGGAAGCTTAGAGACTAAAAGGCCTGGTGTGTAAGATGGCTGATTCCTAAGTCACAAAGACAATTTAGAGACTAAAAGGTCTGGTCCTAAACTCTCTCTTTGGAGCTGTCTTATGGCACTCAAGACATTGGGAAATGGGAAAAGTCTTTAAGATATTTGAACCTTTTCCAGCTTGCTTCACTGGAATTAGGACTTCTTCACCTGCCCCAAAACATAAGAGCAGCTTCGTTAATGTCCGTAGATGGAGAGCTTGGCTTTGTTATCCTCAGATGATAGATGGGAAAATGAAGAGAATTGATGAGACTTGCCCAAGCTCTATTAAAAAATAATAGCCAAAGCTGAGATGGGATCTATGTCTGTCTGCTGCCACAGCCAGGATTTTTCAGCTGGTTAAGGCATGCTTGTCTACTATGAAATCCTTTCGCATACAATTTTGCCTCGGATTTCCCCATCAGTCTCCTCTCCTCTTTTCCCCTTCCTATTTATGGAGACTTCACTATCTTTTCATCCTTCACTGACACCATGGGGCAGACCATCCTTCTCTGCTACACATTCCTCAGGCTGAGCAGTTCTCCACTCTGACTGTCCATTCGCATCTCTTGGAAGACTTAGTCTAATTGAATACTTCCCCAGAGCTGGAGACGAGAGAGGATATGCTATGGTTAGTTGCAGGCCTTCTTGCCCTCTAATGTGTGGGTGGCTCTTGGTTTACATTTGTTACTTTTCTGTAGTCTTCACTTGACTATTCATACTATTCACGTTCAAGAGTGAGAGAATGAAAATTCTTATCAGATGAAGCATCCATATCCTGGACATACTGACTGAAACATTTTCACTGGGTGAAACTGGGTGTCAGCTTCCACTCAGGATGCTGGATATTAGAGCAACAACGAGGAATGAGATCCACCATTCAAAAAACATCTTAATCCATTAGCAAACAGTCGTGATTCCCCCCCACTGCTTTCATATTGCACCATGTAAGAGGTGCTAGGAAGGATGTTAGGCCACGAGTCCACAAAAGGGCATCTTATTCCTGAATGGACAAAGGATCACTGGTGATGAATGAACTCAGCACTGGAACTTTCATGGGAGAAAAATGTAATCATCTGCTACCATAAACCTTGGAAACACAATGGAATGGATCCACTCTGCCTTATACGATTGTTCTGAGAGAGAATCAGTTGGACAGCAATTGGGTTCAAGATGCTTATTTACCAACAGGGTAATGAAAGGCTAGTTCTGTAATTCTTGAACCTCCAACTCATCTAACTTATAAGAGGATGGAGGGTTGGAGATTAGAGAGGGCATTTTAGATAGGATATCACTGGGAAGGAATTGCCAGACCCTCAACAGTGCCCTTCAACTAAGAATTTTCCAGCTTCCTTTATCCTCTGTATTAGAGCTTAAATTCTGAGCATCAAGCTATGCTTCATAATGAAAACCCTAAATCCATTTTTGAGTCTCTACATAGACTCCACCTTCATTGAATTCTGTTTATTAGCCAGCAATATGAACAGCTTTGCCCTCAGGCAAAGTGTGTTTGAAAATGGATGGCTAGCACTTTTCTTGGCAACACAAGAAGGGTCAGTCTAACCGTTAGGAACATGCCAGTGTGTATCTTTGATGGAATTTGGGACACTAGGGATGGAATGATTAAGTTATACTCTGAATGCCTTGGATATAGGGCCCTGAACCAATCCTCTAAGTTTTTCTACCTTGAGTAGTGCATTTTTCCCATTCAGAATCCCGTTCCCCCTTCTGTAGTCCTGCCTGAACTGGGACACATTGACCTGTCTTTTTTTTTTTTTTTTTTACAATTTTGTGAACTTTTCTTGTTCTCCACATCTCATTTAAGTGGCTGAATTTCTGTTAATCTTTAACCACCATCATGGCCTCATGTTGATAATTTTCTTCATCCAAAAGATCTATCTCTGTTTTTGTCTTGTTTAAGACTTAATAATGTGTCTTCATAAGTTTTATTTGAACTTAGGATCTCTTGCCTCCCATAGGATACTTTTATTTTGCCTTGGACCCAAGTGCCAGACAGTCAGAAGGGAACTGAGCAGCTGAGGGAGACATGAGGAATCATACTTCTCGACTGCACTCTTCCTGTCTGAATCAGGTCCATGTCAGTAAGCGTGGGCTGGGGAAGAAGTTCCTCCTTTACAATATGAGACTCTGCCAGAAGACATTTGATAACCTGAAAGTGATAGAAAAGCTATGGAATTTTCCAGCATCTGTGCTCAGGGAAAAGACTAAACTCACAGAATGGATTTAAAGTGACAATGGGCAAAAAAATAAAGGACAATAGAGTTCAGATATAAATTTGTCATATTATTTTATCCTATAGATTTTGTTTGTTCAGTGCAGTATTTGAAATATAAATTGCTTTATATCTTTATTCAATTCACAACTATTTTACTACAATAAATCAACAGCATCTAAACAATAGTATCAATGAAACCACAGGTTTTTGTTTGACTTGAGGTTTTCATGGAGAAGTAGGTGAAAGTTTACCCAGCAGATCAGTTTCCATTTAACAATTCATACACATTTTGCTACATCTCATTGATTGCAATCTCTATAATGTAACATTACTTTTCCTACTTCCTTTTATGCTCCTTGTTTCAATTCTTCCTTTCCTCGCCCTTCTGAACTTTGTTCTTGGTATGTGCTGTCCTTTTGGCCTTAAATGACTGATCAGTCTAAGGAGTTTGGATCTGCATAGTGTTAGTTTCCCCCATATAGCTTTGTCAGTTGTTTGGCTGAAAATTGTGTAACAGAAGTGTGAGGGTGACCAAGGATCATAGTCTGCGGGTTTCCACCAGCCTTTATTTGATGAGTAACCTGTTTTAAAAAATGATTTTGAATCCACCCCACCCCACCTTTTCTCCCACTTTCTCCAGGATTTTCAAATGTCGACCCTTTTGTAACACTTTGTAGTATGATGAAAGAGGCTGGGTACTATCTAGGTCTCTTGGAGACATAGTCATATGATTCATTAGTTCATTGGACTAATTGAGCGAAACCATAGTTGTTTTTTTTTTTTTTGGGGGGGGGGCATCCCTGCCCTCAGGTGGTGGAAGTAGGAGGCCCAGACTTTGCTCCGTGGAGCTGGAATCGAACCTCCAACCCAGTGGGCCGCAGTCCCACACACAACCACTATGCCACCAGGGCTCAGTTGAAACCATAGTTTTTAATGGGTTGTGTATATGTATTAGGCTGTGTTTTCTAGAATAGTAAAACCAGTGAAGCTTAATATTTAGGTTGATATCAAAGACATGGTTCACATAGCTGGAGATGTAAGCAAGACCCATGTCTGTGGGTCAGATGTTGGGCTGTAGGCTTCTCCTGGACTCACCTAACTATAGCAGCTAATAAACCTAAGGTCAGAGGTCAAATGACAAGCTTCTGAATGAAAGGACAATGAAGCAGCACCTAGATGTCACCTAGAAGCAGCAGAGAATATGGTTGGCTGATGGCTCCAGTATAAAAAGCTAGCAGTCAGATTCAGAATCCAAATACAATAAAAAGCAAGCAAGCCTTCCCTTAGTTTTTTCCACAACATCCACTTGTATTGGAAGAAAGGCACACTCCCAGTTTTCTTTCAATTTCAAGTTGCTCATAGCAGTTTTGATCATGGACGGGATTATATTATGTTAGATCTCATCAGGGGGATTACTATCTCTTTACTGTCAAACCATAGTAGACCCTTGGCCAGCTGAGTTGACACAAGGCCTAATTTATTGTAGTCTATTTTAAAACATCATAAGATAAAATATTAATACTACTGTTGCATAAGTCATCTTGAGGGCCACAGTGCTCTAAATACTACTTTGGTCAGTTCCTGTTTCCTAGAGTCCCAGCCTTGAGGAATCTGTGGTTTGGCATAGGATGGAAAATAAGCAGATATTTTCATATAGCATTCCAAGTAAAATGATGGCATTATACTTGACGTGATAAAGAGAGGATGATATGTCTGAGATTTCCAGGAAAAATTTCACAGGAGAAGTTTGAGTTGTGTTTTATGGTTCTAATTAGATAAGCTAAACAGTAAATGTGGGACACAGCAATGTGCAGCTTTCAGTCTGGCTGCATCTAGTTGTTTTTGTTGGCTCTCTTTGTCTCTGCTTCTGCTACCGCTCTGTGCTGCTTCATATTATGGACTGGTTTCCCTGTGGGTCATTGGAAATCACTGTTTTGAGCACACTTACACCCCTCTAGGTTAGCAAGCCTGAAGGTAAAAGGTCTTATCTTTCCAGGTACTTGTATATTAACTTAGGGAAGAACTTTTGTCACAAGACTTCTCTGGGATCAATCATTGTATCCTCGTAATCAGGAGGTAGTGGTATGTGAAGACTACACAGCTCTGGATTTCATAGAGAGTACAGGGAGAAATTCTTCAACACAGGCCCTCCACAGCAGATCTACCTCTGAGAGCTCTTATACTGAAAGAAGCATTTTGACAGAAAAGGAAGAAAGGCAATTCAAGAAAGAAGTAAAAGTTTGTGAAAGGCCCAGGGACGTTTACATGTGTAGGACCTGGCAAGATCTCTGAGCTCCTGGAATTCAGTGTGGATAGAGCAATTGTGAGCATGCTGGTGCAGAGACAGCAGCAGGGATAGTTGATGAAGGGCCTTGATGTGCTTGCTAAGATCCCTTGGTGGCATCTTACAGATTGTGGGACATGATAGGGCATAAGGCAGAGGGTTCTATGACATTTGGTTTCATATCCATGACCCATGGTTGTATGGGGTCAAGGGGAGAGCCTGGCTTTTTGTAGCCCTCCCACATGTGTATTTGGTACTGTTGCAATAATTCACCAAGAAGACCCAAGTCTACCATTCCTCATACGGAGAACGCACTTTGTAGCTGTCAAGTCATGTTCGTATTAATTGTGGGATTTGAGGCAGGTGAGGAGGACATGTCTCTCCTCATTTTGCATTGTCTCAGGCTCTGTCAATAGCCTGTGGGTATATGGCTCCCTCCAGTGTGTGACCTTTTCATTCCTGTGCTCTTTTGGCAATCAGAAACTTTTGTTTTCCATACAGACTATTAAATTTGTCTTCTACGGTTTGTGGATTTGGTGGCCTGTTTAAATAGTTTTGCTTAGCCTAAGGTCATGACGACTTGACTTCCTTTTGGGTAGGAAATCTTGGAAAACTGTTGGGGTCTCGTCCAGCGAGACTCTCATGTAGTGACTCTTCGGGGGGGGGGGGTGGACGACGAACCTGGATGAAGAAAAGACACAGAGACAGGGAGCAAGACAAATGCTGATCAAGCTCCGTTTATTAGGGAGAAATAAACCAATTTTATAGGGAAAGCAAGCCTAGGCAACAAGCCGAGGCATGAAACAAAGTTATCTTGAAAGTTAGCAAGTGAAGGTCAGCACTCCTGCAAGTCAGAGGATAATCACAAATGCTCTATTCACTACCTATATCATCTTGTCAAGCCTTGAAGGCCAGGGCCATTCCTACAACCACCCTCCAAAGGAGGCCAGCTCTCCACAACTCAAGGTCTATGCAAAAGTTACAAAAGTAACAGATCACAAATCTCAGGCAAATAGACCATGACAGAGTTTAGGCTACGTGACTATAGCCAGGTCAAGCATGTCCGGGCTGGATGGCTCCGGACAGAAAACCTTTTTTGAGGAAGCAGCATTTGAACTGATCCCTGAAGGATGCAGCGACTTTATTTAGGATAATGCTGATGCCTCCGCTTCTCTGCCTTGCCTCCTGCAACTGTCTCCCTGTCCCTGGAACTACAGCTCCCTCTTTTCCTTAGATTAGACTGGAGTAGAGAGAACAGAGGCACCAAAGAAAGCAAGGTGTCATTTGCTTCCAAGTCCTCCTTTTTAATGACTATGTATGTGGTGGGAAAGAGCCACATCCAGGTTGACAGAGGTGAGGACAGGGGAGCTGAGGAAATGCTTTCAGGATAATTGCTGATCTCCTGAGACAGTCGGAAGGGAAGATGCACCTTCAATGCATTGGAGACAATAGACAGTCTCCCCCCAGCTTCCTTGCGTTTTACTTTTCATTTTGTGTGACCTGGAAATCAATAAGAATAGAACTGGCAGAGTCCCTTACGCAGAGTAGCTATGCCAATGCATTCGATGACAAAGGACTTTAGGACTTCTGGTTCATTTGACTTCAGGTCATCTATCAGGAGAGAGAACCTCGGCATCTAAATGGCATTTTCCATTTTTCTGTCACTGGACTAATTTGGGTTTATTTATCAGTAACTGACAAGAACTCTGAGGGAATGTGAAGTGAGGCTGCTGCTTTTGGAACTAACAGTAACTACATCCTTAGGATAGCCCGTGTCGTGGAGTAGGTCAAGGGACACCAAACAATGGCCAAATTCTGATTACTGTCCAACTTGGATGACAGAGATTTGGGAGTGGAGGGTGCTTAAGGGTTCTGGTTCTGGATCCAAAAATTCCAGGTTTGAATCCCAGGACTGCCATTTATGTGCTCAGCAACCTAGGTGCTCTGACTCTCATAGCTCTCTACTTTTCTGCTGGGTTCTGGAAGTCCTTGCAATGGCTACACACAATTCCCAATGTTAATTAGTAAGAAGCTATTAGGAAATTTAATAGGCTACAGTGCAGGTAGAATTATTCCGGATACAGTTGTTCAGACAGTTCCTTTTCTTCTGTGTCCACAGACAGGTTTCTCTCTGTCCTCAGTCTTGGCCTGGCATCTGCCTGGCTTGAATAAAGCTACAAAACTCCTTTTCAGCTGCTAATAAATTTCGTGGACATACCACAACCCTTGTAAGTCTCAACTGGAAGGCTCTCAACTTTCTGCTCCATGGTTCAATGAACCCAGCTCTACCAATTAAATTCCCAGAGGCAGCCAACTGCACCAGCCAGATTCCTGCCCAGAACACTCAGTTTTCCTTGCTCTGTGGGCTGGGAAGTCCACTCATCTATTTCATGCTCTGGTTCCTGGATCTGATGTGCTGCTGCTCTGCTATATCTCTGATGTCTTGATCTCTGGATCAAGGAGGCTCAGTAAACAGGATCTCAGGTCCAAAAGACACTTTTTATTTTGGTTTTTCTAACTTGTTGGTAGCAACTTTTCGCCTCTCCCACCCCATGCAGCTGATTTTATATCCAGAAGAATGGTAATCACAATTACCCTTGGTCACAATTGCTGAAACATTTTTCCAATCAGTATCTTCCCGGAAGGTGGATTGGTGAGCAACATAAAGGCAAAAAGAACCATAATTCAACATCTAGCACTGGGGAAAGTGACTTAAATACTTGGTGCCCAGTTCCCTCATCGTTCATAAATGAGTATAATAAAAAGCATTGTGTGTGGGTTGATGGAACTAATACAAACAAAGCCCTTGGAATAGCATACGTCATGATAACTTCCTATACATAGCAGACCAACCAACAGGTATACAGATATTGGTGATTCAACTTTATGCTGGATTAGACATATGCTACAAAGGACTTTCGATGCCTGATATTTTGGAATTATATTGCCAGGCCTTTCTTCCGAGGTGCTTCTGGCTGAACTTGAACTTCTGACCTCTTGGTTAGCAGTAAGTACATTAACTACTTAAGTCATTCAAGGACACATCTAGATCTATTGGAGCACAAATTCATCCCAGATGTGTTAGGCTAGGTTGATGAGAAACAAATCCAGTTATACTCAGATGTGTAAGAAAGAGCTTTGTATCAAGAAGTAGTTATATATGTAGAAAACATCTCATCTCACCTCAAGTCTATAAGCTTGACTCTAGTCCACAAGTTGCCTTCAGACTCACACAATCACATTCAATGATTCAGAATACAGGAAGGTCACAGGCCAGTGGGTGCAAAGTCGTGTGGCTCCATTGGCAGTCGCCCTGGCAGCAATCAGGGTCAGCCAGCAGGAAGGTAAAGGGAAAAAGTGAGAGAGAGAGAGAGAGAGAGAGAGAGAGAGAGAGAGAGAGAAAAGGTTCCCAGGATCCTCTTTATGAGAAGGCCAAGGCCACAAGGAGACGCCATTAGGCTGTGACCTAATTGACAGATTAGACTCCACTCCTACACTTTTGTATCTTCATTTTGACATGAAAGTATGTAACCACCACTTAAGAAGTCCCAGAATTTCCTCCAAACATATCAGGGTGGGTGTGGGGTATGGGTTCCCTGAATGTTTCCGGCACCTAGAGTCATGCTTGTCTGAAACATTCCGATAAAAGAGATACAAGGATGAGGCTCCAAGAATACCATTTACATGTTTTCATTGTGCCAATCTCTTGCTCTTTGCTTGCAGAAAATCCAATCCCGAAGCTCAAAAAATCATGTTCTTCAGAAGAATCCCCTTAAGAGTTAACACCTGAATCAGAAATTTATGTTTCTATAGAAAATCTACTCTTGGTGGTTTGAATTCCCTCAGTTTTCCCTAGTTGCACTTTTTAATATGAGTGTGAAAAACATATCAACTGAGTAATAAACTTAAATGGGATATAATTAAGTTAATCTGTATTAAAGTTAATGTGAAATCTAGTGATAAATGGTTAAGCATTGATTTCTTTGGTATTTTATTCTAGAGTCCAGGAAACCCCTGTGTTCGCACAATGGCATTAATTACTGAGAAAGAACAAATAAGCAAAGAGGTTGCAAAGAACATGGCTGAATCAACAGCTAAATTGAATGCTCTAAGAGAAAAGGATAGAGAAACCATTTCTACCATGTTTATAATTTGGAGTTTATTTCTTTGTATCTTGAAAGCTTTCCAAGTTTCTTAACCCCTCAACATTAAAAGTCACTGCCATTGAGTCAATTCTGCCATATAGTCACCCTATAGGATGGAGTAGGATTGCCCCTGTGAGTTTCCAAGTCTGTCACTCTTTCCAGAAGCAGAAAGTCTAATCTTTCTGTCGCCAAGTGGCTAGTGGTTTTGAACTGCCGACCTTCCAGTTGGCAGCCTTACCCAGAACCACTCTACCGTCAGGACTCCTCCCATGGGATTAGTCATAGTCAGATGCTCATATGGAGGATCACAGAATGACAGAAAGAGAACTGATTTCAGGACCAGAGACTAGTTCAGATCTACTTTCCCTTATCAACTATGAGTCTTTGCCATTTTAACATCATGCTTTCTCATTTGAGAAGCCCTGAAGTCTACTATCTCAAAACCATAAGCCACTCTGCGAGGGAAAGATGAAGTTTTCCACTTCCACAAATATTTACAGCCCCGAAACCCGTGGGGTATAAGGTAATTAAATGGTTTCAAGAGTGCTTGTGTAATAGAGGAATAAATTAAAGAGACATTAGACATCAAAATAAAGTATGCAAGTGCTTATCTCCAGGACCACCATAACTCCAGGAATCCAGGTCCACAGGGAGAGATAGATAGAGAGAGAGATGATAGAATATAGACAGACTATATTTTCAACCAAGGCTTATATACACTCTAGGAGTGTGCAAGCCCCCATCCCACAGCATTACAGATAGCCACACACATAACAAAGTGGACTGCGTCCTAATCCTTAACGTTCCCGAGTACATTGGAGGAGGACCCCAACACCAGTGCTGGGGTGGCAAGGGGGAGGGGCTGTCTTCTGAGCCTAGAGAGCAACAGCACATGTCTGCCTCTATAGTTAACGCTGCAAGCTCCACGGCAAGCAGCAACGAGTGTGTAAGAGGTAACCTGAACACAGCACTATTTTGGAGGGCTATCGTGGGGAACAATATTCATTAGGAGACAGTGCTTGGGACTCACCTCCAACTCACAAGGGTGAAGGCCTGCCTTCCCCCAAGAAAACCAGTCTGCCAGGTTTCTTAATATACGAGAATAAAAGATTCACCCATATGCACTCCCTTCCCAATCTCTGCTTCCCACAAAGCCCACAAGGCAGTTCTGCTCTTTTAGGGTCACTAGGAGTGAGAACTGACTGGACGACAGCGAGTCCGGTTGTCGGCTGTTCTTCCATGTGCAAGCATGAGTATAGTAGTGGGCCATCTGATGAGGCATCTGTGTAAAGCAGCTGAGCGGAACCCGGAGCACGTTGTTCCAGTTGGTTCTGGTTCATAGAGACCCTCCATGTAACAGAGCCAAACCTGCCTGGCCGGGTGCCATGCTCACAATTTTTTTTTTTATGTTTGAGCCCATCCACGCAGCCACTGTCATCAACCCACTTTATCCCAGGTCGTCCTCTTTTCCTTGCCCTGCTATTCTGCCAAGCACAACGTCCTTCTCCAGGGACTGGTCTTTGCTCAGCACACATTCAAAGTAGAGGAAACAGTCTGCTCAGTCTTGCTTCTAAGGGGCATTTTAGCTAGGTCTTTTCCCGGGACAAACTATTCCTCTAGTAATAACAATAGCTCTTCACAGCTGAGCATCAGTTTCCAGGCATTGAGCAGTTTCACACGTTTTTTTTTTGAACTTGGCACAAGTAAGTAAGGGGCCCCAAACCAAGGAGCACATGTCACGTTCCAGACGTAACTAGCCTTGCTGGCACCTTGATCCTAGCCTTATTAGAACCAACGTTTAGGAGACCTAGTGGCACAAGGGTTTAAACTGCTAGCTGAAGTAATAGTGGTTTAAACCCACCAGTTGATCTGTTTATTTCCAAAAACACTTAAATCCTTGGGAACCTAAGGGCAGTTTAACTCTATGTAAGGAGACCAGATGTCCCGCTTTTGAACAATTTAACAACATCTTGTGGCACTTTAAAATTACTATAAATATGTTACCATACTATTTTTGCGTTCTATGAAAATTTTTGTTGCTTCATATAGACCAAATTTTTAATCAAGGAACCTCCTTCCTCCCTCTCCCGGTCAATGGTGCCCCACTTACAATCTGGTCACTTTATCAGGGTAGCTATGAGTCTTGGAAGTGGGATTTTTTTATTTTGAGGACCCAGTTTTGGACTTCTGATTTCCAGCCCTGTAAGAGAATAAGATTATGCTAGTTTATACATTATGTTTATGGTAATTGGTTATAGCAAGAATAAGAAACCTACATACTCTGTTCCCTTCTTGGTGACAAGATTATTTTCTATTCCTGCTTGTGTCATAGTAAAAATAATGTATGTGAAATTGCTCAGTGACTGGAGACTGATGCTCAGATGGGAATAATTGTTATTAATAGAGGAATAGTTTATTAAGATGCTTTCCAACCATGAGATAAAGCAAGGACCAGGACTGGAGAGAAGTAGCAGCTGGAGCAGGCGTAGGTAGTATAAAACAGCTAGTGCCAATCACTAATCCAACTAGTAAAGAAGTATATAGTATGATTCAGGAGACAGTGTCACCTGTGTAGAGGATACTGTCTAGGTTGATTGGACCCTGTTGTTACACCAGCCCTGCTTGCCACTGAACAAGCTACTTCCCCTTGTATTTAAGATTCAATAGAGATTTGTGTTCTCACCATGAACAAGATAAGGTAACAGAGATGAAGAATGCACATGGGGTGCTGGACAACTTTCACCACCAACCTTCTGTCCCTCTGCCATTTAGACCCTGAGTTTAGTTTTATTTTTGGTGGGACCTTCAAGCAAAGTTCTCTGACCAAGTAAAAATGACCCCATGCCTTAAGTCAGTCTCCCCATTAGACCCAAATTTTCGAGTGGCATGATCCAAAAAAGAAACAGCATTTGTAAGACTTTTCATTATAGCTCTAGCATCGCTCAAAGACTCTGAGCTCCTTTCTGGCTCTGCTTTTTGAAGCAGCCCACTTCCTGTATATAAATTTCTAGGCTGCTTAGATCATTTAGGCTCTCCTTCTGATCCTTGGGACCAAAGACTTTGGGTTTCTACTTTATCTCAAGAGCTCATGAGTATCCTAGGGCATTTAATCAGATACTGTCGCATCAAGTGACGGAGCAACATTTGAACTCACAGGTGAATATCAGCTCCTGCCAGAAGTCAAATGGGTGACTTGAGTGCTGGTGTATCACAGTCATACACAGGATGATTCTGTAGTGTGCCAGCCCAGGGACACAGGCTGTTCGACCAAAAGCCCAGGGCTTGATTTCACTCTAGACAACATTCTTCTATGCTCCTCTCCATCCTGTTTCCTTATCCATCAAAGGGAAATTAGTCCATAACAATAGTTTTCAAATATTGTTTCCTGAACCAAGAATTTCCCAGAATTGCCCACAATTCTAAAGAGTAGAAAGTGGACAAGCAGGAGGGGCTCGAAACCCTGGCATCCATCCATTTCCACATTTACTCATGTTTTATTGTGAGCTTTTCTGGAAGATTCTTTTTAACATCAGAATTCTGCAGTCAACAGGATCCCCAAAGGACCTTCCAATGCTAACATTCTAAGTGCAAACTCCAACTCATCTGAAACATTTCCAGAAGGTGTTTTTGTTTTTTCCTTCTTAAAAAACTACAAATATTTGAAACACTGGTTTCAAAAAAGCTTTAAAATGCCTGCTTTGCATAAACAATTCTCTTCCCCAATAATTTGTTTCCAAACATTTTTGTAATCATTTGAGGAGAGGATTGCATATCCAATCAATAATTATTGTATTGGGCTGAGCCCCGGTGGTGTAGTGGTTGTGCGCGGGACTGTGGCCCACTGGGATGGAGGTTCAATTCCATCAGCGGCTCCACAGGAGCAAAGGCTGGGCCTCCTACTCCCACCACCAGAGAGCAGTGATGCCCAAAAAACAAAACAAAACAAAATAATTACTGTATCATTTAACGTTTGACTTACAGACTGCCCAGTACCTAGGAGAGTGTTTTGACTGACAGTCCTTCTCAGGTGACCAAGTTCATTCCTGACATCAGGATGATCAGTCCCTTGAGGTTCTAGTTTACTTTATTTACAATTTCATGGAACCCCTGGGTGGTGCAAATGACTAATGTGCTCACATGCTAATTAAAGGTCTGAAGGTTTAAGTCCATCCAGAGGCCACAGAACTTCAGAAGAGAAGTCTTGGAAGTTGATGACTTAAACTTCTTTGGAGGATAGTGAGTTAGTGAGGAGAAGAGAGTGCCCAAGGACAGTCTCTGACTTGATGGCATCAACATTTAAGGGTGGAATTGGGGTGAGGATGGTGATTCAGTGGTCCAATTCTTAGCACGCCCCTTCACACACATCCCCACTTTGGTGGGAAAATGGCAATCCACCTTTCTTGGAGCTGAGTATGTCTGGGGACAAAAAAGTAGTTCTAAGATTCATTGTGATTGGACTGATTTAGATCATGTGGCTACCTGGAGCCAATCAAATGCTGCTGGTGGAAGGTGAGATTTTTAATAGGGCATGTAGAATAGAGTCGTATTGTCCACCCCTCCACCATGTGAAGAGTCAGTTCCATGGGAAGGATATAGAGGATCATCTGTGGTCCTATAGGGACCCAATTACATCACCTAATATCTCTAAGACTTAGAGATTAGCTCTCCTATTTTTATTTATTATGTATTGAAATGACAATGTTTGCAATATACTTTTCTCTTACCTTTGTTTCCACCCCACCTCCCACCCATCACACACACAAACATAGCCTTCAAAACTGGCTTCTTTTCTTGTGAAAGCTGTTTTCTTATTTTTTTTCTAATAGTGGTGTAATTTATGAGATTAATTAGTTTTGCTGATCATAGTGTCTTCCAAATTTGTCTATGTCATAGGGTACTTGTCTGCTCCAGTATTGTTTTCAGAGATGCACAATAGTCCATGCATATGTCTATCCACTGCTCTACAGATGGGCATTGTGGGTTGTTTTCCTCTTTTTGAATTGTGCATAGCACTGAGATAAGCTTGTTGTTGTTAGTGCGAGGGGGCCAGTTTCAGGTCCTATCGACCTTATAAACAGCAGAATGAAACACCGCCGAGTCCTGTGCCATCTTCACAATTGTTCCTATGCTGAAGTCCCTTGTTGTGGCCAGGTGTCAATCCATATCATCATACAATGAGCTGGTTGCTTTTGTTCTATCTCTTCCTTCGCTGTGTAGTGGCTGAGGTCTTAAAAGCTTACAAGGCACAGCAATTGATCTCTATTCAACTGGGACAACAGAAGAAGAGACAGGAATAAGAGAAAGGAAGGGATATGTAACTAATTGCCTACATGAATAGCTGCCCAATTATCATGAAACTAGGAGAACTGGATGGTGTCTGGCTACCATTAATCATGATCAAAAAGCGACAAAGGGAGGACAGGATTTTAAATTATCAGGGATGCCAGAGCTTCTGGAGTAACAGAGACTGGAGGAGCTGCTGAGATTATGTTGTCAGGTGCCATCGAGTTGACTCACCCATAGTGACTCTGTGTGCAACACAGCAAAACAGTGCCTGGTCCTGCACCATCCTCACCATTGTTTCCATTCCTGAGCCCATTGATGCAGCCACTGTGTCAATCCCTACTCTATTTCACTGCCCCTCTATTTTACCAAACACGATGCCTTATTCAGGAACTGATCTTTCCTGACATGTCTTGCCATCTCTGTCTCTAAGGCGCACTCTAGCCTTACCTCTTCCAAGACAGATTTTTCTTTTCAGTGCTTCATGGTACTTTCAATCTTCTTCTCCAGCACCACAATTCAAACACATGATTTTTCTTCTTTAGTCTTCTTTATTCACAGTTCAATTTTCACATGCATGTAAGGCAATCGAAACTATCATAGCTTGGCTCAGGCCTACATTAGGGCTCAAAGTAACATCCTTTTCCCACTATTCTACAGCTGTCTCGTGCAGCTGCTTTGCTTCATGCAACTCCTCTATTGATCTCTTGCCTGCTGCGTCCATGAGTATTGATTACAGTTCCGAGCAAAATGAAATCCGCGACAAGTTCTATCTTTTCTCCATTTATCATAATGTTACCTATTGGTCCATTTGTGAGGATTTTGGTCTTTGCATTGCATATACTTAGGCTGCAATTCTTTTTAAAAATTTTAACTTTATTGGAGCTTGTACATCGCTTATCACAATCCATACATACATATACTGTGCCAAGCACTTTTGCATGCCTGCTGCCATCATCATTCTCCAGATATCTGCTTTTCCATTGGAGCCCTTGACATCAACTTTTCATCTTTTCTCCTCCCTCTGTGCTCCCCTTCCCACCAATTTACTTTATAAATTATTATTACTTTGTCATATTTCCCCTTGCCTGATCCTCCGATATTCGTCCTCCAGATAGGAGATTATGTTTAGATCCTTGTAATTGCCTCCCCCTCTCTAACCCACCTTCTCTCCACCCATACGGCAACTACGCTCTCATAACTGGTCCTGAGGGGTTCATCTGTTCAGGATTCCCTGTATTTCCAGTTCCCATCTGTACCAGTCCAGCTACATTTTAAGGTAGAATTGGGATCATGATAGTTGGGGGGAGGAAGCCTTCAAGAACTATAGGAAAGTTGTATATTTATGAGATTAATTAGTTTTGCTGATCATAGTGTCTTCCAAATTTGTCTATGTCATAAGGTACTTGGCCAAAAAACTGTCTTCCAGATTTCCTTGTCACAGATGAGTGGGTACTTCTAGTGTTTCATCAGCTTTCTGAAACATTTCAATTGGTATTTCATCAATTCCCAGAGCCTTGTTTTTGGTTAAGGCATTTAGTGCAGCTAGAATTTTTTCCTTCAGCACCATTGATTCTTGCTCATATGCTACCTCCTGGACGGTGGAATGGTGACTGGCTATTTTTGATACAGTGACTCTGTATTCATTCCATCTTCTCTTGATGCTTGCTGCGTCATTCACTATTTCCCCCCAGTCTTACATTTCCAGGCTTGAATTTTTTCTTGAGTTCTTTCCGTTTAGGACTTGCTGAGCATTTTCCTCCCTGTTGGCTTTCTGATACTAAGTCTTTGCACATCTCGTTATAATATTTGGCTTTGTCTTCTGGAGCTGCCATTGCAGGTTTTCTACTCCACTCTTGAAACTCATCCTTTCTTCCAGTCGCTTTAGCTACTCCTTGATGACAGGCAAGTTCAGAGTCTCTTCTGACATCTACTTTGATATTTTCTTTCTTTGAACATAAACTTTGGTTCACCCTCCATGAATGATGTTATCGATGCCTCCCACATCTCACCAGGTCTTCTTCATTATAACTCAGTGCAGTAAATCCATTCTTGAAATTCAGGCCTCAAGGTCACATTTTGGCTACCGTGAATTTGTTTTAATTTTCTTCAGCATAATGCTGAACTTACTAATTAATGCTCTGTGCCACATTCAGCCCCCGGCTTGGTTTTAGATGCTGACATTGAACTTCTCTAGCCTCTCTTCCCACCAATGTAGTTATTTGCTGTGAACAAAGTCATTGATATTGCAAAATTCTATGTGATCTCCAGGTATGTTTCTTTTAGCCAGACTATGGTTTTCAACTGTTACTCCTTCCTCTTTGTACCCAACCTTTGTATTTCAATCATCAATAATTATCAATGCATCTTGATTGAATGTTTAATGAATTTCTGGCAGAAGTTCTTCATAGAATTCTTCAATTTATTCATCACTACCATTTGTGGTGGGTGAATATATTTGAATAATAATTGTATTAGCTGGATTTCCTTGAGGGTAGAGAGTTATAATTCTATCACAGATAGACCTGTACCTCGTGATTGATTCCACAATGTCATTTTTGAATAATGCAATGTCATTTTTGTCCATGCCATTGATCTTGATTGTGTTATTCCTGGAATTGTAAATTACATGACTTTTAAAATTCAATATGGCCAATACCAATTCATTGCAGCTCACTAAGGTCTATGATATTAATCTTTATACATTTCATTTCATTTTTACCACTTTAAGTTTCCTAGATTCTTACCTTGCACACTCTGAATTCCAATAATCTGTTCCTCTTTATCTTGAATCATTCCACCTCAGTAAATGAAAATCCCGACATCTCCACTTCCATAGGCTTTATCTGACTCACGTCACCATGGTCAACACCCCTGCAAGAAATATCCTTTTTAGTCATATTTTGTATGCCTTCTGACCTAGGAGTCCCATTCTCCAGTCATATCTCTGACAATATTCTGTTCCCTTTGTTTAATCTTTCAGTATTTGTCAATGATTTTATTGGTTGTCTGGAAGCTCCACTGAGGCTTGCTTACCTGCTGACATGCCAGTGACATAACTTCCAGAATCACAGCAACACACAAGCCACCACAGTACTTCAACCTGACAGACAGTGGTGGAAATATTCTATATAACTCTATTAGTAGGGGAAGACTTGAGAAAGTTCATGAAAAAATACCATTATGTTTTCATTCCATTTCCCAAGAGCTTTTGGGGGTCTCCTTGTATAATAATAATGAAATATTTTTAAAGCATGCCATTTATGCATATTGTTTTACAGATTTTCTGACTTCCTACATCCTGCTTAGTTTACTACCTTCTAGTCTCGATGTACTTTATCTTTTTAAAAGATGCTATAGGATTCTGATGACTCGTGGTTGCATTGTTTGTGGGATCAGTGCTGGGTACAAGTTGACATGATCAAACGAGTGATGCAGAACTCACTGCATGCTCAGGGAGAGAGTAGCAAGCCACCTCGCTGTGAAAATGCCAATGTTGTAACATAGGGCAAGGATGGACTAGGTTTCCATCCTCCAGGCCATGGTTTGCTGCCCTCTGACAAATAAAACTCCTCGGAAGTGTCAGTGAAACCTCATTACTGGTGGCATGCTAATGAGCAGCTAGCCTGTTTCTGTTGAGAGCTCAGAAAATTACAAAGATATCAACACCAGAAGCGCAAGCCCTGTCGTGGGTGTCACCTTCTATAAGAAGTCTGAAAAGATGGGAATATTATGATTGCTATTATTGTGCTTAGTGCAGAACAGAAAAGAAGAAACCACTCACCCGCAAAAAAATGCAGAATAAGAAGAACACTCATTGGATATTCAGCAACCAAATCACCACATGATCAAAAGAACATCCAACTAAGTCTGTCATAAATGGAAGAATAACGAGAAAGTGTAAACTGTTGTTGTTTCAAGCCACTATCGTTTGTGGGTAGGGTAATATACTAAGGTTTTGTGTTAACTTGCCTGCACCGCTAAGAAGCTATGAGAGGTGCCTAACCTCTCAATCTGGTCATAGATTGATGGTGCCTTCTTGGGGGTGGGGCCTATTTTAAAAGTTATAAGGAGAGGCTATGGAGAACAGACCTTCTTTCTTTTTCTGTTGGTTTGATTCCTGGCCTGCAGAAATTTGAGAGCTGTTAGTGACCTGCCATGTTCCCTGCCTTTGATACACTTTACTCTGCTTCATCAGCCTGTGATCTTACTGACACCTGTTTTTTTTTTTCTGACTCATTGATGGGCAGCTGCATAAGTTGGGCAGGGTCTCCAGTTAGCTTCTGACCCATGAACTGGAGTTGGATTGGGTCGGCCTTCTCTTTGGATGTGTAGGCTGCTCTCTTAATATGAATGTCTTTCTTAAACATCTGTGAGTGTCCTGGTTTTGGTTTTCCAGAAAACCCAGTCAAACACAGGTAGTTTGTTATACACTAATAGGCAACTTTAAAAAAGACTGAGAACTTTAACCATTTTAATCATTCACATGAAAAAGTTCACTTTATAATACTATAGTCCAGGGGTTGGTAAACTCTTGAGACCAAAGAACCAATTCTGTCCCTCCTAACAACTTAAAAACCACTCCAAGAGCCTTACATATGTTTTTTCAAGCAAATGAAATCACCATCATCTGAGATAATCACCTTCAAATGTCTTCCATGTTACATCAGAGCTGCATGTTCGCGGTGAGAGAGCCGCATGTGGCTCGTGAGCCGCAGTTTGCCGACCACAGCTATAGGTCAACAAATTATCTTGGACTTGACCTACTAACCTCTATTCCTTCTTACTGAGGCAGAATGAAGGCTATGTAGGGCTTATTTAGAGAGTTTTGCACTCATATCAGAAGGAAGTAATTCTGACTAAGATCTAAATGGTGTATAATACTGTAAAAAAAAATCAGCTCCTTAAGTTCTTTGCATCTTGTTCCTAGGAAAATATGTTGAAGAAACAAGTCTTTCTTGTGGGCTCTCAGGTGAAAATAATAAGATCAGTAGATAGGATAAGAGTACAATTTGGATACGGTCATTCATCAACTGATTTTAATTAATTGCTTAGCTAATTAAGATGAATATAATATATATTGAAATACACACCTCTTAAGTACATAAGCTGATGAGTGTTGACAAATGAATACCTCAGTCAAATGTAGAACATTTATACCACATAGCTCAGAACATTTATACTCCTTAGCTCTTTCAGTGATTCATATTTGAATTCTTTCCTGAGTTTATTATGAATCAAATTGCTGGAAATATTCTTGTGCAAAAACTTTTGTGAACATACATTATTATTTCATTTCTTACCAAAAATGTGAGAGCCTAAAATGTCACAATTGCTCATTATTTTAGTCTATTTTTTAATTACAACCTTCTTAGTGGGTATGTTGTGGTAGTTTCAGTTTTAACATCTCTGTTGATTATAGTTGCTAAGCACCTTTTCATGTTTCTGTTGGCCACTCATACATCTTTTGTGTAATACCTATTCATTTTTTGGCTCCTTTTGAAATTGGAATGCTTTTTTCTTTACTGCTGATCATCAGGAGTTCCTTTCTTTGCTTGATACATGTATGTAATGTGAGTATTTTCTTTTATCCCATGGCTCGCCTTTTCATTTTCTTAATGGCGCCATTCTTAAAAGCACACGTTTTTAATTTTGATGGAGTCCGATTAATCAGTTTTTCATTTATGTCTTTCACTATTTGTGTTCTCCCTAATAAATACTTGTCTAGCTAAGGTCTTGTAAGAGATTATCCTACATTTTCTTCGAGAAGGTTATAGTTGTATCCAAAATTAAAAATTATCTTTCATGTTTAAGTGAAATAGTTTGAATGAACTATATTGTGCATGTTACATGGAAGGGACCAAAGTTCATTTTTTCTATATGTTTATTTACTTTTTCAGCATTGCTTCTAAAGGACTTTTCTGCCCCTGTTGTCATCTTTCCTTATTGGGGACCATATGGATTAAGTATGTCTAGACCCCTTTCTGATTTTCTTTTATTTTTAGTCATCTGCTGGTTTATTCAGATGTTCTTTTTACTCTGTGCTTAATGGTAAGTCTTGAAAGCAGTGTAAGTCCTCTAGGATTGCTCTTCTCTGTCAAGATTGCTTTGGCTATTTCATGCCCTTTGCATTTCCATGGAAATTTAGGGTTGGATTGCTAATTTTGGCAATAATCTCTGTTGTGATTCTGATTTGTGTTACATATAATCTGTAAATCTGTAAATAGAGAATTGGTATCTTAAAATATTGTCTTTCAGTCAATAATTATTACATACCTCCATTTATTTAAATCTTTCTTAATTTTTCTCAGCAATGTTTTTAGATTTCAGTGGTTCTGTATTTCTTCTGTTAAATGGGTTCCTCTATGAGTTTAAAGTTTCTGTTGCTTTCGTCACAAATCGAATTTAAAAATTATTATTCAATTGTTTATCGTCAGTATATTTTTGTACTTTGACATTGTATCCTTTAGTTTTGGTATTTTTTGTAGTTTACTTAAGTTTTCTAAGACAACGTGACAGGTAGGTTTATTATACCACCATGGCCAATGAACACATGTGGGATCAATGTAGGGTGGAGAGATGAATGACTCTATGAGCCTCGCCTTTCTTGTCTTTTGCTCTTTGATCATCAGACCAATGTGGCACTGCCCTGCTCGTTCAGTGCCTCCCTTTGTGAACTGCACTCCCTGTGGGCACCTAATCCATGGATTGTGTGGCTGGCTGTAAGTTGAGGTTCCATCAAGACCTATTTTACCACACTACTGGAATATACATCTCTTGAGCTCATCTGGCTGACTTTGGTGACCTACCTGCCTTGCTATTTGATGCCTGTGGCTGGATAGCCTAAATTGCTCTACAGAGGACTACCCGGTTGCCCTCAAGACTTGAAGAACTGCCAGTGTATTAGCTGTCTCATGGAAGTGAGTTGCAGTGACCCATTTGTATTGCTTTATATATTAATTGTTTATTTATTATATTATATATCTTTCCATATTAAAAGTATATATATATATATATATATATATATATATATATATATATATATACTTTATTAGTGTCCTGGTTTTGCTTCTCTAGAGAACCCCGTCTAACATAATTGGTACCAGGAGTGCTTCTAGAGAAATAAAATCATAAATGTTGGCTTCTTAAATTGGCTCTCCAGCCTGATTAGTCTTAATAGCACTGATAATATTTCTACACCTAAAGGCATGGATAAGCCTGCCACTGTTACTAATCCAGGGTGTGAAATAGCAAAGCTAATATCTATAGTGTCACCACCAATAGATGTGGTGCTGATTAAAGGAGAGGCTCTGGGTGATCATGCCTTTGATATTTTCCAGTAACTTTGTTAGGATGACAAGTATAGGGAAGCTAGTTGACTGTTCCTTCTTACAATGGAAAATGTGATTAAGGAAATGGATGATCTCAGGACCTCAGAAGTGGGGCTCAGGTGCCGACTTAAAAGCTTCTACCTGTGCTACAAAGGAGGGTCTTCTGATCTCTAGGAATAGAGCTGACATTGCTGAGAACCAGGTCCAGAGCCTCATTATGTGAGTGGCTGAATTACAACATCAGCTGAATTGCAGATCTAGAGCAGTGTCTGATACCAATGTGAGGGCACTGAAAGGAAAAAGTTGGGACCCTGAAATATGGGAACATATTGGCTGATGATCCAGAAAAGGAAGATAATGAGCCCTTAGAAACAATTAAGCCACTCCAGTCTATAGATAGATCCCTCCCAGTTGAAAGTATTAATCCACTATGAATAAAACAACCCACACTGCAGCAGATTAACCAAACTGTTCAAGGTGAAATGCCAGGTGGGACTGCATCTATAGCATTGCCTGAGGGAGCTGCCTTACAAGTAGTGCTGAGAACACCCAGGAAACACCCTCATCACCCATTATTTCCTCTAGACCAGTAACTAAAATTAAGGCTCCCAAAGCTCCTTAAGATGAGGTTGAGATGATTACCTAAGAAGAAGTGCACTATACTCACAAAAATCTGATCAAGTTTTCAAATGCGTACAAGCAGAAGCCTGGGGAAATATTCTTGGGAATGGTCACAAAGGGTGTGGGATACTGGTGCAAGAAATGTACTATTAGACCAGTCTGAGTTTTTGGATACGGGGCCCCTAAGCACAGATTCTTCTTTCCATGTCTCAGCAAGAGAGACTAAGAGAGGATCAAATTCCTTATTTGCTTCGTTCACTGAAGCATGAACTGCCAGATAGCCTAGATTAGATCAACTTGCCCTACCTTGGTACACGGTAGAAGAAGGCATCCAAAAGCTGAGGGATGCTGGTATGTTGGAATTGATCTATCAGAATATTCCCATAGACCCTAAAAGGGGGTGTTCTGAGAACATACCCTTCAGCACAATCATAAGGAACAAGTTTGTGAAGTGGGCCCCAGCATCTCTGAAGACTCCTGTAATTGCTATTTTATGTGCACCACGATTGACAGTGGGGACTGCCCTAAGTGAACTCTGACATTTGCCCACAATGGGTTGATTGGACTCCATGGTGATAGAGGGCAGGTGTCAGCACTGAAACAACAGAGAGAGGGTGGACATGGTTATATAAATAGACAGCAAGATTTCTGTAGTAATCAAAGCAACCTGCCTCATGTAGACTTATGGCATTGGCTACTTAGTCACAGTGTCCCAAGGAGTGAAATATATGGGAAACCTATTAAACATTTACATGATCTGTACAGTCTGAAGAAAGCTACATCAGGGGAACAGCTGAATAGACAATCAGGATCACTCAATCAATTCCCAGACCTGAGCCAGTTTACAGATCCACAACCCCTTGAATGAGGTGCAGGCAAGGTGCCTTTGAAGGAGAAACCTGCTACATCACCGAAGGCTTATACTGTTAGTTTTTTACTTCTGGCCTTCCCCAAAAGCGCTATGGCCTTTCAAAAGAATGACTGTTCATTGGGGGAAAGGAAATAATCCAACTTTTCGGGGATTACTGGACACTGGCTCTGAACTGAGACTAATTTCAGGAGACACAAAATGTTTCAAAGGCCCTCTAGTCAGAGTGGGGGTATATGAAGGTTAAATTATCAATGGAGTTTTAGCTAAGGTACCCTTCACTATGGTTCCAGTGGGCCCCCAAACCCATCCTGTGGTTATTTTGTAAGTTCCAGAATGCATTATTGGAATAGACATACTTAGACATACTCATATTGGACCCTTGAAGTGTGGAATAAGGGCTAATATTGTAGGAAAGGCTAAGTGGACACCATTAGAATTGTCACTGCCTAGGAAACTAGTAAACTAAATGCAGTATGGTAATGGGTCCATGCTCATGGAATCCACTGGTCGTATCATGTTCTTCATCATCCTAAAGCAGCTGGCTTGATAGAACGATGGAATGGGCTCCTAAAGACACAATTATGGCATCAGTTAGGTGGCAACAACTTGCAGGGTTGGGGCAATTTTATCTTGGAAGCTGTATATACCCTAAGCTAATGGTTAATATATGGTGGGTGCTGTGTATCCAACAGCCAGAATTCATGGGTCCAGTTATCAAGGGGGAAAGCTGGAATGGCATCACTCACTATTACCCCTAGTGACCCACTTCCAGCATTTTTGCTTTCTGTCCCAGCAAACTTATGTGCTTAAGGCCTGGAAGTCCTGGTCCCCAATGAAGGAACTCTCCCACCTGGAAACACAGCACAGATTCCACTGAACTGGCAGCTGAGAATGCCCTCTGTAACTGAAGGCATGGGATGCCAGATGGCGTAGATTAGATCAACTTGAGGGTCCTGATCTAACCTTGGTACACTGTAGAAGAAGGCATCCAAAAGCTAAGGGATGTTGGTATGTTGGAATTGATCTAGCAGGATATTCCCATAGACCCCAAAAGGGGCCATTCTGAGGACATACCCTTCAGCAGAATCATAAGGAACAAGTTTGTGAAGTGGGCTTCTCATGCCTTTGGATCAACAAGTCAGGAAAGATGTCACCATGTTGAGTGGTGTGATTGATCCTGATTTCCAAGGAGAAATTGAACTGGTGCTACATAATGGAGGTAAAGAAGAATATGTCTGGAATCCAGGAGATCCCATAGTCCGACACTTAATGCTACCACTCCCTGGATTAAAGTAAATGGTAAGTTATAGGAACTCAATCCTGACAGGATGTTTAATGACCCAGACTCCTCAGAAATGAAGGTCTGAGTCATCCCACCAGGCAAAAAACTGCAGCGAAAGGAGGGTGTGGGAGGCCTGATCGGAATAAAGCAAGGACAATGATTCTGTGAGGAAACACTGAAATGCCAATGAAGGTGGAACATGGTGGTGGGACAGGAGGGAGATGGAAGGAAATAGAGGAAGGAGCTAGAAGGCAAAGGGTACTTGCAGAGGTCTAAACATAGGTATGTTCATTCATAAATAGAACTATCTATTATAAGGTGGAAATAAATTTAAGAACATATCTGTAGGTCAAATACTATGGTAGCAAGTGGACCTTGGACCCTCTCCCTGATGCTCCCTCAA